>RJWT010024839.1:0-16337 GCA_004365215.1 Cuniculus paca | reverse complement strand
GGAGGTGTTGTATTTAAAAGTTCCTTCTTCTTCCTGATAGTTGATATCCTCCTAGTAGGGGCATGACTCTACCATGGCCTTCCAGCACCCTGAGATTGGGCTGCCAATGCTAGAACTAGAACTGGTGTATTTGATCATCACAGTGATGATGCCTGCACTGGGTTCATTATAAAACCAAGGAGCCAGAGACGGTGCCAGTTAGAATTTAAGAGCCTTTATTAGCCAGCGGACGACTGGACAGCAGGACCCATGTAGGGAACCACTGTGCAGTGCCGAGTGAAGGGACAGCTAGGTATTTATGTACTATAACCATACCCCCGGTGACAATGGTTACAATTAAACATGCATCTATGACATCCTGGTTGCCATCCCCGTTGACAATGGTTGTAATTACACATACATCTGTAACATCTTGGTTGGCATACCTGCTGGGGCATGGTGTACTGAACAGGCCTGAGAATATGGAACTAAGTTACATTCTCAAGGGGGGTAGCCTCACAAGCAAGGGAATGGGG
This sequence comes from Cuniculus paca, assembly GCA_004365215.1. Classification (NCBI taxonomy): domain Eukaryota; kingdom Metazoa; phylum Chordata; class Mammalia; order Rodentia; family Cuniculidae; genus Cuniculus; species Cuniculus paca. Next base: position 15,822 of record RJWT010024839.1, on the reverse strand, counting down.
AGGTACAGACAGGGTTCAGTAGTTTTTCTATTATGTCAGCCTACAACAATGCCAGTAGGAGGCAAGCCTGCCTGACGAGAAGCTGGGGTGCGAGATCAAAGTCAACAGCAAACTGAGGACCGGAAACTGCCTCTAGGAACTTGAGCATGTGGGAGGAGGACACAGGTTCCCTCTGGAGCAGTGCAGAAGACTCAGGAAGTGTGGTTCAGGAAGACTGTCACTTAGGCATCTAGGTCAGGCTGCCACATGCCCCTTCTGCACCCTGCCAGACCCAGCTGAGTGACCCCGGCAAAGCTGTTCAACCTCTCTGAGCCTGTCCCTAGTGTGGCAAATGGGGATAATAATTCCCTCACCACTTAGGGTGCCATTCAGATGAGTGGTTGGTTATAAGCAAAACACAGTGACTCTGCACCTGCCCAGAAAAGACCCTCAGGCTGGAGTCAGTTACATCTGCATGTTCACTTCTGTAACCCCAGAATGCCTGGAGGGGTCACTTCCCAAGGAGGAACAGGATGGTCAGTAAGAGCAGAGTCTTTGGAATCAAAAATGTTACTCCATATCCCAGCACTGCCTCCTCAGTCTAGGTAACTGTGAATAGGACATCTGGTGTAAGTCTCAGTTTCCCCAACTGTAAATTGGAATTGTGCAGAGGAACGGGCTATAGTGTTGTGGGATGTAATGGACAGGAGAGACCAACAGGGAAAAACAGGAGGACTTTATTTTCAGTTGATAAATCCAAAATGGCTGAGCAAAGGACAAAGGACAGGTTCCAGCTTTTATATATTTAGTCAAGGAGGTTGGTTTTTGTCATGGAAATTGTGGGTGGGCAGAAGAAGAAGAAAGTCAGTTTGTCAAGCTGTAACAGTATAGTATCTTGGTGGCTGTCTATGTTACTTTTCTCCCATTGCTGAGACAAAATACCCATTGTCCAAAGTTAAAGGAGGAAAGGATTATTTAGCTCACGGTTTGTGGAGGTTTCAGTCCATGCACAGCTGGCTCCAAGGCAGGGTGATGTGGCAGAGGCAACTATTCATGGTGGTGGAAGACAGCAAAAGCAGCAAGAGTAAGAAGGGAGAAGGGCAGAGAGAAGACTCCTTCTGTCCTTTATATTGTTTGTAGGTCACACCCACTCTAAGGTGGACATAACACTCACATCCATAGTCCCAGGATTGGACCATGAATCAATCACAAATTCTAAAAGACTGCTTCCCTGACTGCATGAGGCTTTGAGGGGACATCCAGACACAAACCATAACAGTGGCCCTTCTCAATCACAGCAAGACGTTATAAATTTTCACTTACAGGGGTAAAAGTTACTGCTTCAATAGTGCCTGGTACAGGTTAGAAGACCATGTCAATGCCAGCTGACAGAAGGCTGATTCAAAGATGAGTGCTCAGTGTAAGCTGTTGTGAGTAGTGGTCTTTACAGTAAATTGATCGCACTAATTTCTCCTTCCACGATGGTCTTGCTATGGGTCTAATCTGGCTTCATTTGAATTCACCTAGGGGGTAGAAGAAGAAAGACAGTAAAGGGAGGGCCCTCCTAGTCCCCTAGGCCCAGTGACTTTGTGCCACCAGCCCAGAGTCACCCAGTCCCTAGGGATGATGAATTCCCAGCAAAGGGGACCAGGTACTTGCACTTGCACTACCCTCACCCAGGTCAGCCCTTGCAGGATACCCCAGCCTGCCTGAGCTGATGTGGTGGGCCACAGTTGAGGGTGTTCCTCTTGGGCAACTGAAACTGGTCAGAACCAGTGGAAACGTGGACAGAGGAAGTCGTGGGAAGAGAAAGTCATGCAAGCAGGGTGGGTCTTCAGCCAGTTCGTCTCAGACCTGAGTGTGCAGAGGTCTCCCCTGGGGTGCATGCTTGAAATGCAGGCTCTGATTCTTGGGTGGAAGGGGTCTGGGATTCTGCATGTCTAAGCTTCCCAGGGTCCCCAAGGCTGTGACACTTTGTGTGCCCAGGTTTCATGGGCTTTGCAGGGGTGCTGAGTGTTTACTGGGCCAGGCTGTTTTGGTGAAGTCAGAGATGTGCCTGCATGGGCCTGACTCACCTGCCCGCCATCAAGGCCAAGGGTGCTGATGGTCCGAGGCAAGTTCCCACCAGCTGGTGTTTACTGATCACAGCCTGGGGACCTGCTCCTGGCCTCCGTGACTGCTTTGGGGACTCTGCCCTGGGGGCTGGTTGTACAGGAAGCGTGTGCAGTCTGTGACTGTCAAGACATGAGAAGTTTCAAGCTACACTCATTTGTGCTTTTTGGTTCTAATGTCTTTAAGTGTAGATATCAGTAGTTCTTGATAAGGGAGAAAAAGTATCAGTATGGTTGTCCTGCACCAGTGTGACAACTGAGGCTCTCTCTGGCCTCTTGGACCCTTTGCTAGGAGGCAGCCATGTGCATTCCCATTTTAGTGCTGTTCCTCTTGTTTCTTTTTTCTGTAATAAGCCTTAGGTTGGTCAGCATTGCCATGTAGCGTCCAGTGAGTGAGTTTTAACTTGCCCAGGAAGCCAATACAATAGGTATTGTATTGCCCATTGGTGGAACACTGCAGTCAACCCAGTGGAGACCAAGGGGGTTGGATCACTGCTCTCAGTTCCCCCAGGAGGGCTGCAGTATTTTACCTCAGCCACACCAGCTTCAGCTGGGGAGCCTGGGCCCTGTCCCCAGATATGTAATGGTGGTCTGGGGTCCAGCTTTGGTGCTGGAGTCTTAAAAGCTCTCAGCTGGTTCTAATTTGCAACTACAGGTGTGAACCATTCACCGAGACAGTGAATACAAGGCAATAATGGTATTAGGAGAAGTTGAAAATGGAATTAGGCCACCGTGGATGGGAGGGCCATGACAGAAAAAAAAAACTTTACAAAGTCACATCCCTGGATACAGCTGGTGTGAAACTTCCCCCTCGAAGCTAGAGTCCAGTGTTGGAAGTCCTGCATCTCTCAGGGGTTGGTTGTCTTCCTAATGAGGCACAGGAAGAAGAACAGTGTCCAACCCCCAAAAGGAAATTGGCATCTGCTAGGGTGTATTTCTGAACACTTCAGACCCGGGGAGGGCATGCTCAGGGACGGGAGCCTACTTGTTTGTGGCAGTACTGGGGATGATTGAGCCAAAGGCTTTCACACTGACCTGCATCCCCAGCCGTTTTTTATTTTTTGATACAGGGTCTTTCATAGCTGCTAAGTTGCCTGGGTTGGGCTCAAACTTGCGATACTCTTGCCTCCGTCTTCCAGAGAGCTGGGATTACAGGTATGCATTGCTACCCCTGGCTAGCAGACTACATTTTTACCTCTTGTAACACACACTGGGGTTAAAACCCAATTTCAGACCCATGTGAGTCCCCTGTAGGACCCAGGCTGGACCACCTTGGGTGAGCTATGGCTTTACTTTGAGACTTGGGTCTCTTCACCAGAAGCAGGAGCACTTTACCCTCACCCCATCACAGCTCTGATCTGCGTGTTTGCTATGATCCTGAGCAAGGTGTTTCTCTTTTTTTAAGCTGCATTGCTGTTCTTGGTTCACAGTGACTCAGGACCCAGCTCTCTTAAACTGCTGTGATCACCAGGGCCTTACAGCTTTTGCATTCACAGTCGAGCAGTACATAGCTAGGAGCCCTAAAAGAACTAAAGCCGGACAATGATCAAAGAAAACCTGGGACAGAGTGAGGACTTATGTGTCACCTAACTAACGAGTCCATATCTGTGCCTTGAGCTATGACACGCATAGTCACTTGGAAAGTAGGCCATTTGTTGGTTTCTAAGTAACTCTTCCATTGTAGACTTTCTGCTGAGAAAAGAGGAAAAGCAAAGTAGGGTGAAATACAAAGAACTGCAAATCCTAGAGTCTTTTTGGACCACTAGACTGGGGCCATTAGAAGGAGATTCTTGATGGAGGCCCCAAAGGGTCTGTTTCTGCCCTCTGAGGAGGCATGGTAGTCCCACAGCCCCTCTCTCACCCTTCGTACAACTGCTTTTCCTGAAGAATCTGAAGCATCATCTCAGAGGTGACTTTAAATGCTTCATGTCTTTTCCCTGGGGCTCAGCTTTCTTACCTATGGAACAAGAAGAATAAGGAACTGTGGTTTCTAAAGTCAAATACACACTGGGTGGAGAAGACAGTCCCTAGGGTGCTGTTCACATGATACAGTCAGATCTGAGGTTGGAATCCGACAGTCACTTTCAAACCAGGATTCCAGGATTCCAGGATTCCAGGATTCCATTCTTTAGCCTCTTTACCCTGGGTTAACACAAGGTCTCAGCAGAGAGTGAAAACCTTCAGGCACTTAAATGTCAGAAAGGGAGACTTTTGGCTTGGTCAGCTTTGCTGCGCGGAGCTGACCTTGGAGTCCTCCGGGTGAGGGCTTGGAGCTCTCCAGGGTCCTGACCCTTTGGCTTTGGTTCTCTGTCCCTGAGGTGGGCTTGTCGTCCCTACTCTTCCTTTCTGTTCTATTCTTTCCATTCTTAGGTTGTTTTTGTCCTTCAAGTCAGTGGTCCTCAACCATCCTGGTACCAGGGACCAGTTCTATAGAAGACAATTTTTCCACAGACTGGAGGGGGATGGGGTGTGTGTGTGTGTGTGTATAATTGGGATGATTCAAGTGCATTACATTTATTGTGCACTTTATTTCTATTATTATTACATTGTAGTACAAAATGAAATGATCCTGTAACTCACCATAATGCATAACCAGCAGGATTCCTGAGCTTGTTTTCCCATAACTGGACAATCTCATGGTGGTGGATGAAAGGAGACAGTGACAGCCCAAGTTGCTTGCAGCCAGTCTAACCTGTAGTCCTGAAGAAAACTCTGACTCATGAAGACAGGTTGTTGGACCCCAGGAGCAGTAGTCTGAGAGACAGGTGGATTTTGTGAGTTGGGTCTCCCCTGACTGAGGTTGCCTGGACCTCCAGGCCACTCCCTGCCACCCAGGCCCAGGTGGCCTCTTCCAAGCCCCTTTTTCATCTAAGGGTTAAACTCTCATGGTTCACAAGGCCTGTAGGTCCCTTTGAGAGTTTTCCAACTCTGTGAAGAAACTTTGCAAGTGGACACAGTGGGTTCACCCATTGTGTGTGCAAAGAGGAGAAGCACAGAGGCAATGTAAGAGTGGAGAAAGATTTATTTGCAGGAAGCAAGGAGAGCTCATGGGCTACCTACCTAAGTATCATCTCCTGATCAAAGGAAGGAAAGGATTTAGTCACACTACAGACATGTGACATGGCATGTGGAGATATGTGCAGATGGAGCTCACAGTTTTTCATACATGGCCTGTTCACAGGTGATGAGTGGACACCATGGGATGGAGAACTTAGATTACAAGAAGATGATAATGAACAGTTTAGTTGAGGACCAGGTTAAGCCATTTTTGTGGTTGTTTTCTGTGGTCTTCTCTGGAGAGCGTTGTCTAAAACAAAGAATTTGAAGGGGTCCTAGAAGTCGATGTTTTCCCCCAACCTCCTGCAAGCACAGGAACATAACCCTGTACTTCCTGCCTAGCTGCTGACAATTCGTTGAATTGTCCTCATAGTCCAAAGGCTGGACACTGGTCCCCAACTTCAGGGTTCTCTCGGTGCTCCATCCTCATAGACTGTTCTCACCAACTACTAGCAGCACCTCTATTACCTGAAATACTAGTGTTCAAAAGACCTCCAAACCCAGAGGCTGTGCCCTGATACCAGGCCCTCACCTCAAGCCAGATCACTTGAGGCAGCTAACTTCACAAAGAAGGCTGAATGGGTGGGATTTCTAGGATTTGGCCCACTTTTTTCCACCAGTGCCTTCCAGCATCTTCCTTGTTTTCACTGTGGCTTTCAAGATATTAATCACTTTCATGTATTCATAGTTATGGAATTGGAATTGTGTTCTTTTGTTACTTTTTCACATCCACATCTTAGTCCTAATAATACTTTGACTTCTGGTTAGAGGTTTCTCAACTTGTTGGCCTTTTAAAGAACTGTATTTTAGTTTTGTTGATTTATTTGTTGATTCTCTGTTTTCAGTGTCACTAATTTGTGTACTAGTGTTAGTGTTTCTTTTACCCTGTTCACTTTGGATTTAATTTGCTCCTTGTTTGCTAATTTCCTGGTGTGGGCATTTTAGACTCTTGGGTTTAGGTCTGTATTTCTTTGCAATATGTTCATTCAGTGCTGTAAAGTTCTCTACAGGCACAGATTTTACCACATACCACAAAGCTTGGTGAGTTGGTTTTCCATTTTCTTTTAGTTTAAGAGACTTGGAAGTATCTTGAGGTTTACTCTTGATTCATGAGTTAGAGTTATGTTGTGTAATCTGCGAGTTATTTAGACATTTATACTGGAACTCAACCATCAGGTCTTTATTCATATGATAATAAACCAAGTGATGTAGTGAACAGACTAGTTTCCATCTCTCAGATTAATCAGAATGTGACATTTGACAGTTGGTTTACCAGTTTTCAATTGATGTTACATTGGCTAACAGCACACAATGACAAGTGCAGAAACAAGGCAGAAATTGCAAATGAAATGTTGCAATTTCAAAGCAGAGAATTGTGTAGCACAATCTTTGGGTTTTGGAAGGATATAACATTGACCTTGTATATGGCAAAGGAAAACAAACTGGTACTTCTGATGTCAACCTTCCACCATGATGGAAATATTGATAGGGAAACCTCAACCAAACAGAAACCTGAGATGGAAACTTTCTACAACAAAACCAATGATGGAGTAGCTGTTGATGAGTTATGCAGCAAATATGATGCCACTTGAAACACAAAGCATTGGCCAATGGTTGTGTTTTACTCGATCCTGAACATTTGTGGCATAAATTGTTTGATAGTTTACAAAGAAAATAATAAGTACAAAATATCATGGAGTAATGTTCTTAGAGGATTGGGACCAGAGTTCATAAGTTTACTTACGGCAGAAGAAAAACAAAATGTTTCTTTCCAGGGAACTATGCAAAAAATTGTGGAACACGCAGGTGAGCTGACAGGTGAATAGGCACATGCAGCATCACAAAGACCCACTATGATAACAGGAAAACAAAAAAAGATGTCCACTGTGCCCTACAAGAAAGTACAAGGAAAACAGAGCATATGTGCTATCAGTGTAAGCATTCATTGTGTATGGAACATGCAGTTGTCAAGTGTGAAGACTGCCTTAGGTGTCACAGTTGAAGCAAGGCTTATTTATGTGTTTGATTTTATGTTTACATTGTAATTCATGTAATTTTTTATTTTTGATGTTATCTTTTAGGTTTTTCAAGCAAGTCAACAGCTGATGTAAAAATGTTGATGTTTATTCTAAGTACTCATCACAAATTAATATTTTATTATATTGGTGTCTTATTTCCTTGCCAAATGTATGTTTTACAAGATGCATTATATAGTAGAAAGTGCCTGACAAAAGAGGAAGAGGAGAGAGGTGGCAAGACTGCCACATAGGAAAGAAAAGTCAAGGACATGTGCTGTCAGTGAAAGTGAGATGTGTACATGGAACATGCAGTTGTCATGTGTGAAGATGGCCTTGAATGACAGTTGAAGCAAAGCTTATTTTTGTGGTAGAGTTCCATTGGAATTTTCACTTTAGTTCATATAGAAATTTATTTCTGATGTCTTTTGGGTTTTATAAGCAAGTACATAGTTGATGTGAAAATGTTCAAGGTTATTCTAAAATGCAATACATAGTAAGTATTTAAGAATTTATTTTATTGATATTTTATGTTCCTATTACCTATACACTGTATAATATAATAAGAACCTCATGATAAACAGCAAGACCACTGAGATGTCAAGTGTGTCCTACAAAAAGGCCAATAAAGAAAACGTGTTGTCAGTGTGTAAGCAATCCGTGAGTATGGAACACGCTGTTGACACATATGCAGACTGCCTTAGTCCTGATAATTGAAGTAAAGATTATTTTTGTTAAGTGCTATTGGTATTTTCATTATAGTTTATATAAAAATTTATTTGTGTTGCTCTTTTTTAGACTTATTACACCAAAATACAGTCAATGTTGAAAATTTGGATGCTTTTTTATAAACAATAAATATTAAAAATTCGGTACTTTATTTTTGTAATTTTTTTCCTGTTAAGCACTCATTATTTAATACAATAAAACTCATAAAATTAAAATGAATAATTCATCAATAGAAATATTCTACAGAATACATGTGGGTCTAACATGTTTAAGTGCCTTGATGACAAAATTAGTTTTATGTCCCAGGGGCTAGCACCAAAAGTAAGTAAAAATTGCCACAGGCTGTGACTGTGGTGGTGTGGAGGATGAGAAGATTACTCAGAGATGAGACTTGGTCTCAGATGGGAGTCCCAACAGATAGCACCTGGCATTAGGGAGTAGCACCAAAACCAAGAACACCCTGGATTTTATTGAGAATATCAGTGTCAGAGGGAAAAAGCAGAAGAAAAGCAGTCTGGGCAAGGAGCTGTCTTAAGGTTAGGCAGTTTGTCGAGGAAAGGAGAGAATGACGGTCTGACACAAATGCCTCCCTACTCTAAACTTGTTGAACCATCCACTTCTGACAGAGCCTGTGTGCTTATGGCCTGCAGTTTAACCATTCACTCAGTCAATTCTCCCATGAACAATAAAAGGTTTAGAAAATGAAATGAGCCTAAGTAGGTGAGAAGCTTGCTAATGTGCCTGTCATGAGAGCCCCAGAAAGAAAAGGAAAAAAGAGAGAAGATAATAAGGTGAAAATAATGCCTTGTATTTTTCCAAACCTAATGAAATACATTAACTAAAATCTCAACTCAAAGACAAAATATAGACAGATGAAACCAAGGCACACTGCACTGAAACAGATGGCAAAGAAAATGTTGAAAATGGGGTGTCTGCTCCTAAAAGTGAGAAACTACAGTGAGGCAAAGTCAGTACAGTGATGGGCATGTTGCTGGAAGAGACCGTGAAACCACAAAAGGGGAAACAAAAATGCACAGATGCTCTTATTCTTTAGATTTATCTAACAGGATTGATAATTTCTAAAGAATAGTGAAATAATGATGTTTCTCATATATGTGAAAATTGGGACCATTAATCATTAGCAGACAGAAACACTGTAGTAGGGAAGGTTTACTGGATTCATGTAAGCAATTTATGAGGAAAACATAGACCCATGGGAAGAAGGAAGAATCAAAAGGTTATCAAATATTGAGAAAGTACAAGACTAAATTTTTTTCTCTTAATTTCTTTGAAGACTAATGATCATATAAAGGAAAAGCAACAGTGTATTGTGTAATTTATAACAATGGCCTTTTCAAATATAGGTTAAAGGAGTGAGCCAGATGTGATGATATATACCTGTAATTCCAGCATTTGGGAGGCTGAGGCAAGATGATCTCCAGTTTGAGGTCAACCTATGATACATGGTGAGTTTGATGTCAGTGTGAACTATACTGTGAGATACAATCTCATAAAAAAAATTAAAAAATTGTAAGTTAAAGAGAGAAATTGGTAAAAGAAATTTTAATACAATGTTTTATATTTCACATATATAATATTGATTTATGGTACTGGGATAGGTCTAGGATGTATATAATTTCTGGAAACTTCTCAGCAAACTTTAATATACTTTAAAGTAATTGAGAATGCTAAAGATCTCATTTAATATGAGAGATATCAAAATTTAGTATATTGAAGGTGAGATATCCTAAAAATATTTTATATTAATAAATGATTAAAAACCACTATGTCAAATTTCACTTTTATAAAAAGTAGCTATATTTTCAAACCAGAAACCAATCCTACTGAGGAGGCAGCATTGCCTTATATTTTCCAATCTTATTAACGTCTGCCTTGAGAGACGGGAGCAGCAGTCCTATGTTTATCACTGTATGCAGTGGTTATGAGAGAGTATTGTGCATGAAGTTTCTGGAAAAACTGATCTTACTGTGCTGTAAGTGGCACATGGGGAAGGATTTTCATTGCCTGTGCATGGAGAGTGTATAAAGGACTTCAAGGCCTGTGTCTTTTTAATGTCAGTTACTATTTGGAAAGGGCACACTGTGTCAACAGTAAGGGCGATGGATTTGGCATGTCCACTTTCATATCAGCCACAGTGGGACATTTCACAGTGTTAAAAGGTGAAGGTTAGTGCACAAAAATGTGGCAGGAGTGAGTGCATGCGCAATTACATACAGAACTCTAAAGCACATTGTAAAAGTGAAAACACAAAGGGGAAAAGTGACCAATCCAAAATCATGTATATTTTAAATGCTGACTTGATAATTTATAGAACAAGAAGTAAAAAATCCATGCAGACAAAAGGTTTGACATATTCACCAATTTGACTTACTTGATGTTTATAAAACACTCCACCCAGTCGGTACCAAATAGGAATTCTTTTGCAGTGCACATCTACCACCTACAAAGAGACTCATATGCTGTCCAACACATTCACGAAACTAAAATTAAACCCACCATATCCTCCAATTATCCAGTATTGTACCAGAAAAAAACAGTTTCCTAAAAGCCCTTGAAGCTTAAGAAAAATACTTCTAAATAACTCATTCTCAAGGAAAGAAAAACTATCTTAAAAGCAATTAGAAACTTTTTCAAACAAGTAATCTAAGCCTGCATAACAGTTGCAGCTCACTCTGCACCCAGATAAATGCATACTTTCACTGCTCATATGGAAAATTCATTTAAAATAAATTGTGCTTTCAGGCTAAGAAGCTAGAAGGAGAAAACTGACAAAAAGGGACAAGAAGCTAAATAAAAGGCTTCAAGTGGAAATCAGAATAAATGGGGTGAGAGACAAGCGTGTGAAGGAACAGAACTCTGGGAGGGCTGGGCAGGAGTGGTTAGGGTGGGCCACCTCACTGTGCCCCAGTCAGGAGCAGATGTTTAATGCTTCTCTCTTAAGGACAAAGGCAACTGTGCTTTTGTCCGGATGCCCATTACTGCCTTTCTTCCTAGTTTGTTGAGTGTTTTTGACATGAAAAGCTGTTTAATGTTCATAAATCCTTTTACTCACCTTTTGAGATTACTATGCATTTTTCTTCGCTTGGTTCTGTTCATAATGTGTGTACCTTGATTTCCGTTTGTGTGGCAAGCATGCATTTCTGAACTATTTCCTCCTTGATCTTGATGTGTACATAGTTAATATGCTGTTTTGGCTTTCTAGTATGTTGTTGACGATCTTTGCATCTTTGCCCATAAGGGGCAATGGTCAGTGGTTTTCCTTTCTTCCTGTGCCATTTTCTGCCTTTGGTATCAGTCACATTGGCCCCATTGAATGGGTTGGAAGTTTTTGTTAATCTTGTATATTTTGATAGGGCTTGGGACAAACTAGTGATCACCTTTTATTGAAGTGTAGTTTTTCTGCATATGAATTCTAGGCTTATTTTTCTCTTTAAATACTTTAAGGATAATCTCCCCTTCGGTTTCTGCCTTATATAATTTTTAAAAAGGCTTGATTCTCACTCTCATCTTTGATGCCATGAACTAACTGTTCTGCTTCCAAGCTGCTTTCAAGACTTGTATATTTCTTTCCAGCAGTTTCTTTATGCTGCATCTTTGTTGTTGTTGTTGTTCTGTTTTCACCCTTTATTCAGAGTACAGGGAAATATTATAGTTTCAGGTCATTAATGAACAAATTTCATGATAAAGGACTGACAATAAATATGAGCTGAATACTGGGAGTGAGTGGCGTTCCAGTTCAGGGGTAGAAGAGTGAACAGCTAGGTACAAGATCATTTCCAAAGGAGAAGACAACCACGTTACTCAGTGAGCCACTGAAGAGTTATGGCTTCAGCTCACTGAGGGCAAGAAGGGCTGCTGGTCCCTGGGTATCTGTGTTATCCATGATCTTCATTACAGCAAATCAGAATCTCCACTTTTTCAAATGAATAGTAGGCAGGAGAAATAAATCCGGACTGACATTAATTGAATTACTACTGGAAATGTTTTCCATGAGTTGGCAGAGTCTTCAGAGTGACTAGTGGAGCAAAGAGCCTTTCATGTGCTTCCGGTTGTAATACTGTGCATACAGACTGGTAAGTGTCAGGCCTGCCAGACTCCCTCATGCAACCCCTCCAAGGTCACCTGTACATTTATACAACATGCTTGTCATGGTCCCTGCTGCCACTGTGTTCAGATCATCTTCTGCACCTCATGTTTTCTCAGTGATAACACCAAATGCACTATAGAGCAAAGCCAGAGAACCTAGAGTATTGGCCCACAGTGTCCCTTGCCTACTCATCATATTCAAAATCTGTACATTTCTTTGTTTTGACCAGGCCATGTTCTGGGTTTCCTTCAATCCTAGCCAAAGACTGCTCCAAATGCAGCTCCAGTCATGCAACATCCTCCAATGGTAGAGAAAGCCATTTTAAACTTGCCTCTGGTTTTATTAGCTCCAGTTAGTAAAATAAACTCATCAATATCCTACACAAGATATGGTGGACCCACATTTAAATAAGGAGATAAATGGTTCATACCAGTTAGTGGGAAGCAGGCCAAATCTGCTTGCCAGTAACCAGCACTGCCAGCTCCAAAAGAGCTGGCCAGGCCTCCTGTGGCTTTGTTGCCACTGCTGCCACCGCCCTCCATGGTGTCACAGCAAACTTCTGTCCTCTTTCCGTGGCCACCTCAGGCTGAGGTACAGATCTCAGTTGTTGTTCCACAGCAGCAGCAGGGAACCCCAAGTCTTTATCCTGCATCTTGATGGGTTTTCTTCATGTTTATACTTTGAGGTTCACAAATTTTTCTTTACTTGTGAGTTTATAAGTTTAATCACATATGGAAAAATTCCAGCTACTGTCTACCCAATATTTTTCTGTCTTCTCTCCCTTGCATGCCTTCTTCCATGTGTGTGTGTGTGAGCCACTGACGTAATTCAAAAAGTTCCCAAGTCTTTCCTGAAGGCTTATTTTACTGTGAAAAGTCCATTTGGTGGGATTTTCTATTGCTCTGTCATTTGGAACAGGTTGACTGATACGCTGTCTACTCCAATGAGTATTTCTTCTAGTGTATTTTCATATCCAGATGAGCAGCCAACTGGGATTGAAAACTCAGCACCAATGAAGTAGAGGGATAGAGTTTAAAAAATGAAAACAATTTATTTTTAAAAGGCAAAAAGCCAAAACAAAACCGACCAACTAAACAAACAAAAAAGAAACAGAAGACAGAAACAGACTTCCCCAGAGTGAGGGGAGGGGTTCTAGAAAAGAGGGACACCCACAAGCCTTTGTCCCGGGTTTCTTTTATTACGGTTCCTTCCATGGGTATACCAGGAACGTGTCATCATCCGATTGGTTTCCTGGGCTGTCTTTGGATGGGTCTCAGACTGCAAGACCCTAACTTAGCCATCTTTGTCTACATGCACATTTCCTTTGGTGGGCTCTGTTTGACTTCACCCTGCCTATTTGTTCTTGTCAGGGAAGGAAGGAGCCTTGTAGAAAAGACAACTTAGAGTTAGTGCTTAAAAGTGAGGGGATGCATGTGCATCTAATGTAGTAATATTGTGACCCTAGAGTGAAAATAAATTACACACACACATGCACGCACGTGCGCGCGCATACACACACACACACACACACACACACACAATTAGAGTTTTAAGTTAGGTAGCTACCCTTTGTTTCCTTCGCATTTTATTAGAGGTGGGGAGGTTATATTGACTCCAGGCTTCTTCATGCTTTGCCTGTCAGCTCTTCCTGTCTTCATTAGAGAGCATTTCTTTCTTAGCTGTAAATTCTTACAACTGTTTGTGCTATCTGGTGACTTTCTATATCTGGCTTGCTTCTCTTTCTACCCTTCTCTTTTTAATTGTTTCAAAATGAATTCTTCTGGTAGAATTTTAACTTCTTTAGTCAGGATTAGCCAGTGAAACTAACTGTAGAAGCCAAAGCTGGTGCTACTAAGATTTTTACTAATTTCTTTAGTAAAGCCTAGTGTGGGCCTTGTTTTATTCTTTACCTGCATACAGACCTCTATCCCTACATCATCATGCCTAAATGTGCAGTTTTAGCTTTTAAAATGGCTCCTTATGAAATAATGTATATATATAGATAAATTGAAGTCGTAGTAGCCTTCCCACATATCCACCTTGCCACCTCTGAATTTCATATCTTATGTAGCCACAGACAATGTGATCTTTAAAATGAAGAAACAGGAAGCCCATACATGCTTCATGACAGACACCAAGCTGTCATTCCTGGGACACCACACACAGCAGGAGGCTTTGTCTCTCTCTTCACTGCATGATGAAATAAGAGTCAAGCTCGCCTTTCTTGCTCAGTGGCTTCCCCCACCAGATGTTTTCTATCTTAGTAATAAGAAAGGTAGATTTATTTATTATAAATTCACAGAATCATAAAAATTGCAAACATTACAACCCTAAGAAGAGAGACCATGGCAGGAAGGGCTTCAATTTCCCTACACTCACCTCCAAATGAAATGCTTTTCCCTGTACTCACCTCTAAATGAAATGCTCACCTCCAAATGAAATGCTTTTCCCTGTACTCAGCTCCAAATGAAATACGAGTAAGATGTATCCTTGCTACGGAAATGGGAAGATTTTTAAAATGAATAATGCATAGAGAATAGATTAATGGACACAAATGTTCGTTCTTCCTAGGTCTTGGGAATTATGCTTCTAGGTATTTTGGACCTGGGGAAATGAAAGTCAGCTTCAGCACTTGATTTTTAATATTTAATGTAGCTGCAAGCTCATGACCCTGTGCTCTCATTTGACATTTCTTCACTGGTGCTGCACATGCCTCAGAGCTAATCCTGTTAGTTTTTACCTGTGAAAGTGAACCTTGAATTGGAAGACTGCTTGAGAAAATCCTGGTACACACTTCACAGTGCTGTCAGTTTACACTCTATGACATGGCATTTTCTCCCTGAACTTCATTTCCTTCCAAAGCATCTAATATTACTGCTTGAATTTCTCAACTTAATCAAGGTCCCTCATATCATTAATAGCTCTGCTATGCAGATGAAAGAAGCAAAAATAAGTGAAGTTCAAACATCACTTTCCTAGTAATATGTACAGGAATAAGTAGCATACAAAATCACTGTGCCCTAATAAATGTAACTTCAGTCCTGATCTAGGTAGTCAGTGCAAGTCATTTAATTCAGGAAATAAAGAGAAGGCTAAAATTGAAGCAGAATTGCCCCCAATTCATGAGTCTCAAAAGACTAAGTACCCTAAGGAGAAAATGTCCTCATTGCACTCTACAGAACACCATCACCAGGGATGAGCAGAGAGTGAGAGAGGGCCATCCATCTGAGAGACCGGAAACCTCACTCATAAACCCAGTGCGGCGCCTTCCATGCCCTTCCAGGACCCTGCAAGGCTACTGATTGCACATCTGTGGAGAACAGAGTCACTTAGCCAGAGAGATGCTCTGGGGATTTCATGCACTGGAGGACAACCAGCTTGCTTTATAATAAACAGTGCCTTTAGATCCTCTGGAGGCCCACAATTTCTGTGTCTTTAGGAAGGTGACAAGATCTCACTGAGGATCTAAGCATCATGGTATCCCCAATGGGACATTTCATCTCTTAATTTTACTTTATTCTCCCCTGCATAATGGTACTCTGGGGACAGCTATTCTCAAAACTTTTCTCTAAGTTCCTTTGACACATCTGTAAGGGATTAGTTCATGGTAGACAACACAACTGTGTTATTTTGATGCTTTCATCAAATTCCTCCAAACCTATTCCATGCTTTACTGTGCCCCTGCTCTAGGATCGAGATTCCCAATAGCTCTCAAGAACTCTGTGCCTTTCCCTATAGCAATGATGTGAACCTTATAGAGATTTCAGTGATAAGAAATAGCTGGCTGTGGCACGCATGCCATAGGTTTGCCACTGCTGTCCTA
>RJWT010024838.1:0-16361 GCA_004365215.1 Cuniculus paca | reverse complement strand
CATAGCCTTGTATTCTTTGGCCAACCCTTTCCCTCACTTGACTCTGGATAGCAGCCTCGCAGCTTAATAGGGAGCTTGAGACTCTCTTGATGGTGCTGTTTCTCTGCAGCACTGCTGCTGCTTTTCTGCTCACAAGGGTGAATCATCTCAGGTGTCCCCCTTTGTCTTTTCACTTTCTGCGTCTGTTTTCTCCAAAAAAAATCTCTTTCTTCTGTCTTGTATTATTTTTCTTGGTTCTGTGGTTATTCTTAAGAGTGATATTTAATTCTCTTTTGAAAAAAGCACAAACCTTGTAATTACCTTTGGAAACCTTGATGCCTTCAAATTTTCTCAGTATTTTTCTGAGACATTCTAATTTACACTTCTTTTTAAGTTCTAGTATGTAAGGTAAAAGGGGAAGGAAATGAGAAAACAGACTACTTGTACAATGTATATTTTCATTAGCTTGTCTTTTTTTTTTTTTTTTCTTTTTGAAACAGTGTCTCACTGTGTAGTTCAAGCTGGTCTTGAACGCACTAAGTAGCCCAGGCTTACCTAGAATTTAGGCGATCCTCCTGCCTCAGCCTTCCGAGTGCTGGGATTACAAATACGCCATCTTGCCAGACCTTCTTTAGTGTTTTTCAAGGATTATTTGCATTGTTTTTATCCACTAATATAGCTGAATCACTATTTTATGCTTTTTTTCCCCATCAGTACTGGGCATTGAACCTACGGGTACTCTGCCACTGACCTACACCCCCAGACCTTATTTTATTTTATTTTATTTTATTTTATTTTATTTTATTTCATTTTATTTTATTTTAATTTTTTTGAGACAGGATGTCGCTGTGTAGTTCAAGCTGGCCCTGAACTCACTAGCCCAGGTCGGCATCAAACTTGTGGTAATCTTCCTGCCTCAGCCTCCCAAGTTCTGGTGTTATAGGCCTGTAACACCACATCTGGCATGCCTGGTCTTTAAGAAAAGTTTTTGAAGTTAGGACTGACTAAATTTCTCAGTTTGGCCTTGTGCTTGTGATCTCCCTTGCCTCACCCTTCCAGGTAGTTGGGATTACAAATGTGTACCACTGTGCCTGGTCTAAAATAATATTTTTGTGGAAAATAAGTTTTATGTTACCAAAAAAAGTTATAGCATAGCAATTTCTATATTAAAACAGAACACTATGGATTGTTATCCTGAATTCTTCCTCTCATAATCTTTGAATTAAACTGAGAAATCACTTTTTGAACCTCTCATTAATTTATTGTGGCTAATTTTGAAATAGGACCTGGTTAGTTGTCGCCTTTTAAAAATTAAAAAAAAATTTTTTTTATAGCCATCTGGTCTGTTTGATCTTGGCCCAGTTATTCCTTCTCTGGACTTTCGTTTTTACATAAATAAATACTTGTTTGCCCAAGGGGGTGGGTCTTCAAATTTAAGATTTATTAATACTGTAAGTACTTTGAAAACAATTAATACTTTGTGTCAAAGGACAGTAGTTTGACCACACTTTATACAAGATATATTTCTAAGTTGTGACATTTATTCTGTATACTAGATGGCTTATCTTTTTCTTTATTGACATTAAGTGACCCATTATACTTCAGTTTTTCCCTGTTCCCTTAGTTTTACCATTAAATATAAACTACGTTGTAAATTCCTGCAGAAAAAAACAAATGTCACAGTATTTTGCTCTTCATATAGAGAATTGTTAATGGTCGGTTGAGCCATGTGGAATCGTTAATACTAGACTTTTCGATTTACTAAAACCCAGTGATTTCATTTAATTCAATAAAATGGTGCAGAGATTGAGGTCTTATGACATCATTAAAATTACTAGCTTCAGGAAAGCACTCATATTTTCAGCTTTAAGTACAGTTGTCCTTAGTATCCATGGGGCATTGGTTCCAGAATTTTACACATAACTTACATATAGCTTCTGTATACTTTAAATGATCTCTAGAGTAGCTGTGATATCTAGTACATTGTGAATGTTTTATAAAGTTACAGAGAACAATGACAAACAAGTGTGTACATGTTCAATACAGGCACGGGTTTTCTCCTAATATTTTCCATTAGAAATTGGTCTGTGAATATGGAGGGCTCAGTATAATTGTTAACTTGCTTATCTAAAACATCACACTTAGGGACCTACTGCTATTCTTTTTAAGACTACAACATGGCAAACATATGTAAGGAGGAAAATGCCTGTATAGCTTCAACTTGTCTGCCTGTCTTTATCTTTGTCACCCTAGAGTAGAGCTGTCCTAAATTTGGTATTCCTGTGTATTTCTTTGTATAGTTCTGCTTCCACTTGTTACGTATCTAATTGGCTATCACACTTCAGTGCTCACTGGCCTACTGTTCTAGAGACCTTGGGATTAATTAACGAAAAACTAATTGGTACCACATTTCAGGTAATCATTTGCAGCTTGTTTTTTTGAGGGATGAGGTTGGTGCTGAGCCTTTTTTAGTTCAACATTTTATGAGCTTTGTGCTTTTTGTTTTGTTTTTTTGAGACAGGGTCTTGCTATGTAGTTCAGGCTGGCGTTAAACTCACTATGTAGCCCAGGCTGGCCTTGAATGATAGTCTTGTCTCAGCCTGCTAGTCCTGGGATTACAGGTGCCACCACGACACCTGGCTCTATGCTTGTTAGGTGTGGGTCTAGTTCAGTGATTTTTTTTTTCCTCCCATTGCTACTTAGTATTCCACTGCACAAATATATCACAGTTTACTCATTGTCTTGTTACACATTTAGGGTTGTATTTTAAATGATGTCATTAATGTTTCTTGTATCTCTTTGTACATATGTGGAATAGTTTCTGGGTATATGTGTGTAATGCTTTCTCTAGCCTATATCTCTACCGTATATTAGAGAGCACGTGTGCATATTGGACCATAAATTGTGTGTAAACTTTTGTTTAGGACATAGGAAATAATCACCACTATTCAGCTTCCTGTGCCATTTGACATTTTCTAATGAAGCCATTTTTTTTTTTTTACTTTCAAAGTAGTTTTCCTTTAAATCTGACAATGTAGGAATGTGAATAATAAATTGAATATTATTCATAGTAGGAATGTATGTGAAGCTAAATATATGTAGTGTCATAACAAAAAGTTAATAGAAATTATTCATGATTGCCAGTTTATAATTTCAGGACTTAGCTACTCTTAAGGTTTGAGTATAAGGTAAGTGTTCTAATGGTTAATGTGGGTGCTTTTCTATCCCCTATCAGAGCTTAGTTACTGAACAAACTATCCAGGTGTTCACTTTGTAATCAGTATCAGCATCTCAGTCCAGGTCAAAAGCTCCACTGTATTTAAGGTCATGTAAGTAATAACTCAAGATTCAGTAGCGTTCTTCTTTTTTCAAAGGAATTGAATGGTGTTTTTATATCCAAAATAGTTGTTACTATTTGTTTTAATTTTAAACTATGCAAAAGAGTTGAGTAACAAGCAGATTTAAAAACCATAATGAAATCAAGAAATCCTCTTGTCAATGAGAGACATAAGATTTCTGTTTACTTTTTCTTACTTGATGCTAGAATTGTATGGTGTAGGTTGTGTTTTTTAAATCAGTTGCCGTTTAGAACTATGTGACCTTAAGGTAAATTATGTGACGTGTCAGTTTTCCATCGGCAAACCTGAGATAAAAGTAGTGTCTTAGTTACTTTCTCTTTCCTGATACACCACAACTTAAAGAGGAAACACGTTTATTTTGGCTCACAGTTTCTAGAGGTTTCAGTTCATAGTCATTGGCTCCAAGAAAGCAGGGTGGTGTGGCAGAGGTAAAGTTCCTTCTTGGCATGAAGCAGGAAGAGAGAGAGGGTGATGGGGAGAGAGAAATCCTTCCAGATCACACCCCCAGTGACCTACCTCCTCTGAGCAGGCTTCATCTCCCAGCATCACATTTAGCCATAAGCTCAGTAGTGTGGATTAATCTAGTGATAAGTGTTACGGTCTCATGATCCAGTATCTCCCAAAAGCCCCACCTGTGAACATATGAGGCTGTGGGGAGACAGCCAGATATAAACCATAAGAAGTGGTATCTGCCTCAAAAGAATATTGTTGACATCAAGTGAAATAATATATACATTGTGCTTAGTACAGGCACAGCACACAGTAAGCCCTCAGGCATGCTGACCAGCCTTATGTTAGTGATGAGCTGAAGTACACTAAGGAAAGAACTGATTAGGATCAGTGAGTGGATTTCTAGTTTACTGTCCTACCCTGGGTTGCTACAGTGTTTCCTTAACTTTGCCTGAGCATAGAAATTACCCAGCTTATGAAATTCATTCAGACTTCTTGGTTTATCCCTTCAGATTCTATTAGTAGATCTGAAATGTAGTTTGGGAATCTTTTTAATGATAACTCCTATAGCCAATGTGTTTAGGAAACTATACCAGTGTATCTGAAAATGGCTTTATTTTTGTTAATTGCTTATAGTTGTTCAGTGTAGACATAAATGTAGTTGAGGCTAAAAGAAACAGAAGTCTGAAGTACTCTGGGATGGAAGGTTTATAATAGTGATAAACTATTTAGATATTTTTCCCCTGAAAAATTTATAAATTGTAAACATTCCCCCAGCACTCACACTCACACCTGCCTTCTGGCTAAGAAGGTAGGCTCTAAGCTAGGCATGGTGGCACATTCCTGTAATTATAGCCTTTTGGAAGGTTGAGGCAGGAAGATCTCAAGTTCCAGGCTAGCCTTAAAATAGCGTTGGTAATCTTGGTATGTCCATAACAGAAAGTAGTAGCAGTGCAGATGAACAAGTCATAGGTTTCCAGTTCTAATGTAGCACGTTAAAAAGTCTCATCAGAATGACCATGTCTCTGTTACCAGCAGAGCAGACAATGTATCAGTCTGGGTTAAGAGGAGATAGTGGGTTGTTTGTTTTGTTTTCACTTTCATTTTTTTAAGACAGTGTCTCCTGGGTAGTTCAGTGTCTTCTGTGTAGCTGACCTTGAACTCGTTGTGATCCTCCTGTCTCAGTCTCCCCAGTGCTGGAATTACAGGTGTGCCCCACCACAACTGGCCCACTTGTCTTTTTAAGGTTGTCTTTAATGTTCTTGTTGAAGGAACCAAGCACAAAGCAATACTTTGCACGTTTTTAAGATTAAATGAATAGTGATTCCAGATACTAATCTCTAACCTGCCACTGTCATCCAGTGTGATACTTTTCTCCAGTGAGCTGCAAGTAGTTTAGTCTTCATGCTTACCAGGTGGATAAGTAGCTGCATTATTTCTTTTGAAGACAGAAGAAACTGTTTTTCATGATAATTTAGTTACTACTTTATATCCCTTCCTCATTTAACCCTATCTTGGTAATTGTTTATGTGTGTGTTTAGTGGGAGGACAAAACCTGAGAATTTTCTTATATATGTAGAGTGAAAGAAGATATCTTCCCAAAGATCTACACAGGTGGGAACCATCCAGAGATAGCTAGCTACCACAGGAGCTAAATATAAGTGCTCTATTTTTATTTTCAGTTTATTATGTGATAACTGTGTGTACATTTTTTAAACTAGCTTTGTTCTTGTCCTCTGTGTGTGTGTGAGTGTGTATGTGTGTGTATTACACTGTTTGTTACATTCGCCAGGGCCTTCTCACTGAGCTGCGATCCCAGCCTGAATGAATGCCTTTGGTGTCTCTTGTAGAGCATGGCATTGGTGTTCTTGTTGAATGAACTAAACACAGTAATAATTCACATCCTTTTAAAGCTAAATGAATAGTGATTTAGAGGGTGTGTGTGTGTGTGTGTGTGTGTGTGTTGGGTATTGAACCCAGGGCCTTTACACTGAGTTCATCCTTAGCCCTTTTTAAAAAAATTTTTATTTTGAGCCCAGGCTTGGCTCCTAACTGGTCATCCTCCTTACCAACCTACCAGAGTACTGGGATTACAGGCATGCACTGCCACATGGGTTTAAGATACTAATATTGTTTCATATCCAGTGTGCTAGTAATATGGGTCCTATGACTTGTTATCTGTGTGGCCCATTTTATATAATAGCTCTTACAGAATATGTGGCAAAAGTCTTACACCATTTGTCCAGGAGTTAACATTCATTTACCAGGAAGTTTGTTTTTGATACCCCTATGACTTTATCATAGCACTTATTTTATCACATAATGATTTTTTGACTAAGTTATATAGATACTTGGTGTAAGAGCAAACCTGATTTAAAGTGATCCATTTTAGAACATCATAGAAGTTTTTTAACAATTGGAAATGCTAGCAGGGTTGGATTTGAATTTTTATGGCCAAAATTACACTGATGAAATTGTTTGGATTTATTTATTTATTTATTTATTTATTTATTTATTTATTTATTTTGACAGTGTCTTGCTATGTAGCTTAGGCTGGCCTGGACTCACTATGTAGCCCAGGCTGGTGTTGAACTCTGGACAATCCTCTTGCCTCAGCCTCCCAAGTATAGGGATTATAGGTGTGTGCCACCACACCTGGCTTGGATTGATTTAATAATGTGAAAGATGTATATAAGTTGTTACTTTTTGACTGTGTAATGGATGTATAAGGTAAGAAAAATCTGAAGTATAAAATTAACATATATAGGGCCAGGGATTTAACTTGGTGGCTTAAGCGCCTGCCTGGCAAGTGCAAGGTCATGAGTTCAATCCCCAGTGCTGCCCCCCCCCCAAAAGCATAGGTAGCATAAAGATTTTTTGTTTCTTTCTCATTCTTTGAAAAAAAGAAGAGTGACATTTCCAGCTATGGAATGAGACTATTAGAAGAGTAGGGTCAAGATGATTTGGTCTACTCAATGAAGACTGGTTTTGTTTTTTTTTTTTTTTGGTTCTGGGGATTTAACTCACCACCTTGCGCTTGCCAGGCAGGCGCTTGTGCCACTGAGCTAAATCCCCAGCACCTGAAGACTGATTCTTCAGAACTATAGATGACTGAGATGTCACAGGCTAGTCCTACCAAAAATAGAACTATGGTGATAGAATGGTACAGATAAATACTATGGATTATGTTGTGTTTTTACTGTGTTTACCTAATTAATATTCTTCTTTTATTTTTTTCCCCCTACTTACTCTTCTTTAAGAGCATTGAGTAATCAAGATGGAAGTTTGGTTATAAGAAACAGTGACTCTTAATATTTGACTTTTAAGCCTGGTTTAGTTCAATTCACTTATTTTTAGGACCATGGCAGACTGAGCCCCTTGCTGTGAGTCTACCACAAGTGGATTTAAGTGCCCCTTCGAGCTAAGCTCCTTGATTCTTAGCAAGTGGGGATGGGCAGTTTTGAGGTGGTTGTTTACATAAATAATAAGTATTAGATGGGATGGTGGCCTATGCCTATAATTCCAGCACTCTGGGAGGCTCAGGCAGGAGGATAGCAAATCTGAGCCCAGTATCAGAGACTTAGTGAGACACAGATTCAATATACAAGAAAGGACTAAGGATGTACCTCAGTGTGAAGGCCGTGGGTTCAATCCCCAATAACCCCACCCACCGCAAAGGTATTCATGATATCAGGACTTGAAAATGGAAAGAGAGCGACTAAGCCAAATACCAATAATGTTTCATGAATGACTGAAACTGTCATTATCAGTATGTGACAGGGAAAGGGTAATCCCCTGCAAGATACAGGCTACTGCTTGCTGTTGGTGTGTGAGGATGGAAGAGAGTAATGTGTAAGTGATCCAGATTCCCAAGTTGGGGTTAGAAGCAGATTCCTCTTTTCAGAACTTTGCGGGTGCCAGGAGAATTTTCAGGAAAGTCAATTTCTACAGGGAGGTGGAGAGAGGTCATCATAGAGCAGATATCCCAGAGGGCAGTGGGAGAGTTATAGGAAAGTGAATTGCAGATGTTCAGAGCAGAGGAGAACAGAGTGAAGGGTCAGACAGGAGGAAAGGGCTGCCTCAAGGGATTAATTTCTCAGATTATGGGCTTTTCTGAACTCTCCTACTTCCTCCCCCCCTATGTTCTTACTGTTTCTGTGCCTCATTGGACATATAAACCAGCCCCTCAGTCTTTTCTCAGCTTCAGTTTCCTTTGCTTTGCAGGTGTACCCTAGCAGAGTCTGAGGCTGGATGTACTTCAGAGCCTGTGTTCACACTGCTAGGCAGAGGAAAGGATCACCTTAATTTCCTAATCTGCAACTTCATCTTGTTTCCATGCTGCCCAATATCCTCCCCTTCCCTAGAAACTTTTTTTTTTTTTTGCTTCAGAATGACTGCTTCACTTTTCTAAATCCCTTTCCTGTTACCCTAGCTACAACTGTGCTTTGCAGATGAACTTGACACATTCTTCATAGGCGAAGTTCACCTTAGCTTTCTGCCATCAAACTTTTTTTCTTTTTTTGTCTTTTTGACACAGAGCTTCACTTGTACAGTTCAGGGTGGCCTTGAGTGCACTTTGTAGGCCAGGCTGGCCTTGGACTCACAGTGATCCTTCTGCCTCAGCCTCCCGGGTGCTGGGATCACAGATACTCATCACTACACCTGCCATTTTTTTTCTAAATATGACCAGTTCTCTTCCATCTTTAACCCCCCACCCCCAGCACTCAGTACCATTTATCACTTTTCCTGTGGAGCTAGACTTCTTACAATTTGTCACTTCTTCTCTCTCATTATTCTTAAGCTTGCTTGGCTGTATAGGCTTTGGCCACATTACTCCTGAGGTCCTCCTTACAGGGTCATTTGCAGTAGTTTTATCACTGATTCTGTTGATACTAGTGAGTTCTGCATTGTCATTCTTTCTCAGTTGGTCTTTTTTGTTTTTTGGTGGGGGATGACTGGGGTTTGAACCAACTGAGCTCCATCCCTTGTCTCCTGCTGTACTTTTTGAGATGGTCTCTCTAAGGGTCTGAAGTTGTCCGGACTTGACTCAAACTTGAGGTCTTCCAGTTTCAGCCTCCCTGAGTGCTGGGATTCCAGGGATTTGTGACCACACCTGGCATCATATGGGTATTGTTAAGCACGTCTTCCTAGAAATGATCGCTGTAGTCCGCGATTTCACATCTTTGGGCTTTTCTTTCTCTGTGGGTTCCTCCTCTTTGCCTATCTCTTAATTAGTGTCCATTAGGGTTTTCTTCTAGGCCCATGTCATTCCTGTATGACCTTTCTTTCCATACTGTTACTCAGGACTTATCAAAGTTCTTTTCCTTTTTTAGACCTCTGACCCAAGCTTTCAAACAGAATTTGCGGCTACGTTTTGGACATCTCAGAGGCGCATTAGCAGCCACTCTCGATTCATTAGTACACTAAATGGCACAGAGTATTCTCCATTTTGTGCTTTCCCTGGTTCAGACATAGTGCTTTCTCAGTCAGGAAAGTCTAGCAATCCAACTGGTTCCCTTGCCTCCTGTTCTCTGTCTTGCTGCCAGTTCCATTTCTGCATTCCAAAGGAAAACCAGCCTACCTTCCTTCCCTCCCTCACTCCCACCCTCCTTTCTCTCTCCCTCCCTTCCTCCCTCCCTCTCTCCCATATGTTAATTAAACTCAGGCATTCCACTGAGCAGTGTCCTCAGCCCTATTTATTTATTTATTTATTTATTTATTTATTTATTTATTCATTTAGACAGGATCTTGCTAAGTTGCCTAGGCTGGGCTCCAATTTGTGGTCTTCTTGCCTCAGCCTTGCAAATGCTGGGATTACAAACATTTACCGCCAAACTCTGCCAAAAGAAAACTCTAAAATACAAAACCACATTGTGTCGCTCGCCCCTGCATAGATGTTCAGTGACTTTCTGATTCTTAAGATCTGGAGTCCTCACTATGCTTTGACCTCTGCTGACTATGCCAACCTTGTTTCTCATTTACTCTTTTAGTGCCATTACTGCAGGTCTACCCAACATTTGGGTCCTAAAAGGCAACAAAATGGGTGCTACTTCCCCTCACCTCTGCCTAGTCTTTCCTACGAGCCTGACTTCCCTGATCACTTTCAAGTCAGGGGAATGTGCCTTTTCTGTATGTTTTCAGGCTACACTGTATCTCCCTAGCAGAGCAGTTTTTAAGCAACAGGGCAAAAGACTGCTTTTTACTATTTTTGCATGCATTATAGGTTCACTGAGGATAGAAATTATGCGTGCTTCGTTCTCTGTAGTATTCCCAGCACCTAGCATAGTCTGTAGCATGTCACCAACAAGTATTTATTGTAGGAACAAACTGAAGAAGGAAACAGTAAAGACCACTTGGTATTGAATATGGATAAGTTGAAGGCTTGACCAAAAAAAAAAAAAGAGTCTGAATTTGTATTCTTCTGTAGCAGTTCGTTTGAAACAGTGTGCATGATGATAGCTATTAAGTAAAACATCAAGATAAAAATTGGGTAAACCACTTGGCCACAGCAAAGTATTGAGAATGAGAACAAAAATGAAATTTATCAAGTTCTAGATTTAACAAATTCCATTTAAAAGACTACCTTAGATTTAGCAAAAATGAGTATTACCTGGTTAATGTACTTCTTGGTTTTTGTTGGGGTCTCGCTGTGTTCCCAGGCAGATATTGTACTTTTGGACTCAAGTGATCCTTCCTCAGCTTGCTGAGTAGCAACTACAGGCATGTACCACCGCATCTGGCCAGATGTAACTTGTGTGCTTATAGAGAACAAAGATAGGTGCATATTGCCAGTGGCACGATACAGAATCCCATCCAGGTTACACATCCATGAAGCCTAATATAATCTCAGTCACTAGTTGTAGCTAGGTAACATTTTAAGCTTTCCAGTCTTCTGTGTTCTCATACATACTTCTTCTTCAGTTGAAGAAATACCAGTAGAAATATCATTAAAGAACTTTGAAGAACCCAGGTGCGGTGGCACACACCACAGCACAGTTGGGGAGGGTGAGGCCGGAGGAAGGGAAGCTCAAATCCAGTCTGGCACTTTAGGAACTTAACAAGACCTGGTCTCAAAATTAGAATTAAAAAAAAAAAAAAAAAGCTAGGGATGTATGTAGCTCAGTACAGAACCCTGGGTTTAGTCTTCAGTACGCCCTGCACCTCACACATGAATTGCCAAGAACTGCAGCCTGATTCATTTCAGTGATCACTTTTCACACCTTTACCAAGCATCTACGTGTTTGATAGTGTTATATATGATTCTTACGTGTACATCTTCCCATGTTTCTACCTGGCACTGTCGTGAATATCTTTTAAGTATCACAGTCTCTTTCCTATGGTAAATTCTTAGAATGGGTTGAACATCAAAGCATGTAAAATGGTAAAGTTTGCTTTGAGACAATAGCATATACCTTTCTGAAAGCATTCCACTGAGTTGAAAGAAATGTGAAAGTACAAGATTTCTCAGTGACCTTGAAGCATTGAAAGGTGGGGAAAGGGAGAGTTATATGTGTACAGCTTTGTTTTTGTTTACATTGGTTTAGTTTATATAAAATGTCATGAATTTTTTAAATATGGAGTAGTAGTTTTGTATCAGATGATAATACATTTAAATGTACATCTCTTCAAAGAGTAAATGAAAATTTGTACCATTGCAATTCTGTTTATTCATGTTAACTTTCTAGGCATTTACAATTTTTTTCTTTTAAATTAAAACATTCAAGAACTGGACACATTGGCTGAGTTAACTGTAGCTAGAGTTGTTTTCGGGGCCATGGTCTTTGATGTTACATCATAAGCCTTTATTGCGAGGTCTTCTGTGAAGTTCATGCTTCCTTTGATACTGGAGAACAGGTTCAATTGCATCATACAAAGTAATAACACTTCTTGAAGACCCTGGTGAAAAAGTTACCTGCCTCAGTGCCACAAATAGTTGTGCTTCTCCAGTGTATGTGGTTTGTTTATGTCTAATGAGAATTGTCAGCAGTGTACAGGCTATGTGTGTTTTAGTAGCTCAGAGCCAAAATTGTGATCTTCCTCTAGTGTTCCCCTTTAGATGTAGTTTGGGGATAGACTTTGTCAAAGTCGGATTCCTTTAGAGAGAAAAAAATGTCTTTCACAAAGCATCCCAATATCAACATAGTATTAATGGTTATTTTTATTATTATACCTGTGCCTTTGAACTTTTCTAATTTAAAATTTTGCTCTATTAAAATGATAAAAAGCAGAGAATACCTCATTGCCCTTTAGTTAATTATAAAGGCCATCTCAAAGCAGGCTAGAGTTGAACCCAAAAAGCACTACAGAATGAGTGTTACAATTTGCACATACATACGTTTAGATATATTTACCGAAGTATTTAAAGTTTTTCTTCTAAGGAACATGTATAGCTTAATGATATGAAAAGCAGTTTTGCTGTGGCAGTTATTCTATTTCATAGTTATTCTGTGATTAAAATTGGGTAAGAAATCTGTTAATGAATTGTTTGTGCTGTGTGTAAGAAGTTAAACTGTAGTGCTTATTTTTGTTCCTTTCTCTCTTAGGTCATTTGGATCCAGGATTCCTAGCAAGTGACAAAACATCTGCTGGCAATGCACCACTTAATGAAGAAATTAATATTGCCTCTTCAGATAGTGAAGTAGAGATTGTGGGTGTGCAGGAACATGCAAGGTAGGCTGTCAGTTGGAGTACTATATTCTGGTATTTTAAATTGTGAATTTCATTTTAACCAGAAAACAAATGATAAGAAGATGATAGACCTCATGCCATAGCTGGCATGAAAGGTGAGACTGTCTCAATTTTCTCTGGCTTAAGAAACACTTTGTTGAGATATGTAGGAGCCTCAAGAAAGTGTTGCATATTTTCTCATATCAAGAACATTTCAGTCAAGGATGTATATGAACTACAGGTGATTTTTTTTCTCTCTCTCTTTTTTTTTTTTTTTGTTTTGTTTGGGTACTGGGGATCCAACTCACGATCTTGCGCTCGCCAGGCAGGTGCTTGTGCTGCTGAGCTAAACCCCCAGCCCTTTTCTTTATTTTAAGAAAATATATAGGGCTGTGCATGGTGGCACGTACCTGTAATCCCAGCACTCGGGAGGCTGAGGCAGGAGGATTGTTGCAAGTTTGAGACCAGCTTGGGCTACAAAGTAAGCTCAAGGCCAGCCTGAACTGCATAACAAGAACCTATCTCAAAAAGATAAAAAAGAAAGAAAGAAAATAAATAAATATATAGATAACTCGACTGAGTATTTTATTATTTTCTTAAAGGTGCGGGTACCTCTATGCTCTCATTCATATTTTCTTGCCTTTCACTTTACCTTGAAATACACTGGGAATTGGGAGCATACACCTGATCTTACCCCTCTTTAGCTAGTTCAGGGGAAGAGTCATAAGACATCAAATTTTAGTGTTTAGTATTATGAACATAATTTTATGAAGTTTGCCATTCTTTTTTTTTTTCCTAAAATCTATTTTATTTCAAGGAAAAAAACCCAGAAAAAACACTAAAACAAAATTTCAAAACATGTCAGTCAAGGGGCAGCAATGGTACATACATTGCTCATTGTCATCCCCAAATCATTCACCCAGCACATAAGATGTCCGCATGTAGTCATCCGAACAATACCAGCGGAAATCTTTCTTTTCAGTGAACTCAGAGAAATCAGTATCACTATCTTAACTAGTTTATTTATATATGTATATATATATATATATATATATATATATATACACACACACACACACATATGTACATGCATATGTTGTTTCTTTCAGCTTCTCACACTAGTGAGACAATATGTTTATACCTGTGTGTCTTATTTCACTTATGAGTATGGTCTCAAGTTGCATTCATTTACCTGTAAAAGTCTCTATTTTATCCTTCTTTATGACTGACTAGTACTCCATTGCATAAAAATACCACCTTTGTTATCCATTCCTCAGTGGATGGGCATTTGGGTTGTTTTCCAAGATCTGGCTATTACATATTGTGCTGCTATAAACATGGGTGCATATATGTTGCTGTGGTATGATGTTTTTAATTCTTTTGGGAAGATAGCCAGAAAGGGAATAGCTAGGTTGAATAGGACCTGTAGTCCTAGTTTTTTTGAGGAATCTTCACACTGATTTGCACAGCGTTTACACCAGTCTGCATTCCCACCAACAGTGGAGAAGGGTTCCTTTTTTCCCCCACAGCCCCTCCAGCATTTGTTATTGCTTGATTTCTTTCTTGATAGCCATTCTTTCTGGTGTAAGGTGGAACCTCAGTATTGTTTTAATTTGCATTTCTCAAGTGACCAGTGATGTTCAACATTTTTTCATATATTTATTTGCTGGTCGTATTTCTTCATCTGAGAAGTGTGTATTCATCTTGGATGCCCGTTTTTGGATTGGGTCTTTAAATCTGGGAGGGCTGATTTTTTTTGAGTTCTTTATATGTTCTTGATAGTAATCCTTTGTCTGAGTACAGCTGGCAAACATTTTCTCCCACATTGTGGGTTGTCTTTTCACTCTGTTGGTGGTTTCTCTTGCTGCGCGAAAGCTTTTCAATAGGTTGAGATCCCAGTTGTTCTTTATGACAGTTCCTGTGCAATAGTGGTTTTGTTCATAAAATCTTTGCCTACACCAGTGTCTTCAAGAGTTTTACCTACTCTATCTTCCAGCAGACTTAATGTTTCTGTTTTAATATTAAAATATTTGATCCGTTCCAGTTTTAGCATAGTGCATGGAGAAAGATATGGGTCCAGCTTTATTCTATGGCATGTGTAGAGCCAGTTTTTCCAGCACCATTTATTAAAGGGGCTATCTTTCTTCCAGAGAATGTGTTCGGCACCTTTGTCAAAGATAAGGTGACTTAGTGTGTCTGGAGTTGTTTCTGCGTCTTCTAATCTGTTCCATTGATCTTTGAGTCTCTTTTTTTTTTTGCCAGTACCTCACTTTTTATCACAGTAGCTTGATAGCATAATTTCATGTCAGAGATTGTGATGCCCCTGTCTTGCCTTTGTTGCCCAGGATTGCCTTTGCTATTCCAGGTCTCTTTTGGTTCCAGGTGAACTTTAGGATTGTTTTCTCCAATTCTGTGAGACATGCTATTGGAATTGTATTTGAGATTGCATTGAATCTGTATAACAGTTTTCGAAGTATGGCCATTTTCACAATATTGGTTCTTCCTACCCAAGAGCATGGGATAGCCCCATTTTCTAATATATTCTTCAATCTCCTTTTTCAAAGGACTGTAGTTTTCAACATAGAGGTCTTTTACATCCTTTGTTAGATTGATTCCTAGGTATTTCATTTTTTTTGGATGCTGTTGTAAAAGGTGTTCTTTCCCTGATTTCTGTCTCAGTGAGCATGTTATTCGTGTACCAGAAGGCTATTGATTTTTGAGTGTCGACTCCAGCTATGTTACTGAATTTTCTTACTAAATCTAATAGTCTTTTGGTGGAGTTTTGGGAACTTCTAAGTGGAATATCACGTCATCTGCAAATAATGATAGTTTAAAATTTTGCCATTCTTTAAGGTAGGGGTCAGCAAACTATAGCCCATAGGCTATACTTGGCCTGGTTCCTGGTTTTCCAGGGACTAAGAGCTAAGAATAGTTTTCACAATTTTTATTTTTATATAATTGGCTAGAAAATACCTTGTGATATAAAAAATATATGAAATTCAAACTTGAGTGTTCATAAGTTATTCTAATAGCTATGCTAGTTCATTTTCCTCATCTGTTTATGACAGTTTTTACACTCCAGTAGCAGAAGTGAATACTTTTAATGGATTGTATGACTCCAAAGCCTAAGATGTTTACTCTTTGGCCTTTTGCAGAAAATACTTGCTGACTCCCACTTTAAGGTATGTCCATGAGAGTTATTTGCAGCTATCTCACAGGTAATTCTTCTGGATGTTTAACATATACATGTACCTATAAAACAAAAATTTAGTTTTCAGAATGTGTATATCCTGTGTACCAAACAGCTTTTCTCCAATTCCTGAAGGGTTAAGTTGTGATTCTCTGATAAATAGGCATATAACAACAGTATTTTTCATTACCTTGTTTTTTGATCTGATTTTACTCTTGACTAGTAAACTAATGAGATGTTTACCAGCATTTCTTTCATTGCTTGTATAAAGGTGAGTTTAGGAGTATAGAGCTGGGGTGAAATACAGATGTATATCAATTGACGATTTCCCCTCCCCTACCCCTCCCCTTTCTTTGTCGTCGTTGTTGTCGTTTTGAGACAGGCTCACTATGTTGCCCAGGCTGGTCTTAAATTTACAGAATTTAGCAGTCCTCCTTCCTCAGCCTCAGTCTGTAGCTGGGACTACAGGTATGCACTACCACCCTCTCCTTGAGGTTACTTTTCTCTAGTGAGATCTGTTTATACTTTCTGAAAGTAATTTCCAGTTAAACAAGTAGAGCCTTAAGAATATAGAGTTAACTCTTAATTTAATGTTATACCCCAAAGAGTGGCCAATTTTGTCTTTATTGGAACCCAGATTGCCCTAGCACTTCATGCTCTATATTTGTGCTAAAAGTATGCCTGTGTAGCTGCTTTCTTTTTTTTCCACTTCTTTT
>RJWT010024837.1:0-16324 GCA_004365215.1 Cuniculus paca | reverse complement strand
AAAAAAAAAAAAAAAAAAAAAAAAAAAGAAAGAAAGAAAGAAAGAGAGAGAGAGAGAGAGAAAAAAGATACAGGAGAAAGAGAAAGTGAAAGACAAAAAGAAAAGGAAAGAAGAGAGTAAGACAGAACTTTTTCACTTTCCGCATTAATTCTAATTATGAAACTATAAAGTACAGAACATAATGTTTAGTTTGTTCTTTTATAGGATAGTATCAGTTTCCTGAGAGACAATAATTAACCACCAGCATCTATTTGAAATTAAGCTTTCTGTAGCATCTGAATTCACTCCTCTGTGATGCATTCCTTTCAGAATTTCCTAGGCAGCAGTCATCCATCCTATCCCAATCCAGCCAAACAAACCAAACAGAAGATGATTCCTCTTTGACTTGTATTTTGCATGTTATCCATTTTTTATTATTGTAATTCTGTAATAAAATAAGGCTGGAGAGAAAAAACCCCATCTCTAATTTTGTATTTAGCATTCACTTTTGAGCTAACATTAGCTAACGGTTCCTAGGAAACCACAGTGCAGACTTAAAACCATTTAGTGTTATTAATTTAGTAGGTGTACTGTGATGAATATTTCAGCTTGCTTCTATATAGATCTCTTAAGATTGAAAATGTGCAGATGTCACGGCATTGCTTCCTCAGCTCTCAATATAATTCCCTTATTTTCATGATGAATGATATTCAGTAGCAGAATCACTGATAAACAAACTCGCTGCCAGGGCTTGGGTTTTGCATTGTCTCTGTATTTTAACCACTACTATCTGCATATAAACTCATTACAAACTTGTAAAGTCATATGCTTTGTGATTAATAGTTCCCTCACTAAGTGAAAGTGATTTCATAAATTTAGCAAGAGCTATAACTATGCTTAATTTGGTTAATGTACTTCTAAAATAAAGGATCCTTAGATTATTATAAATAGCTTTATCCTTGGTTTCAATACAGTAGTTCACAGTAAAAAAAAAAAAAAAAAAGTCACTTCATTGGTCCACTTCACCTTGAATTCACTTCAGGTCATTATTTTTATTATCAGAAAATGTAGTAGCCATTTTACCTGCTCAGAACAATCAACATTTAACCCTAAATTGAAATGCCAAGGATATTTCTGTGAATCTGAGTTTTTCTCAAAGAAGAGCTGGCTAGAAAAGAGAAAGATAAAATAAATTGGTCTTCCTCATTTAAATTCACCACTGAGTAAATACTACCACATTACCAGTTGTGAATAATTAACTTTCATCCTCTGTGCCAAAAATGATGCACTGTGTTTGAAATGCAACTTTTCAACAAATATTTCTTGAGAGAAACCACCACAGAAATCATGACAGCTGTCATTGCACTAAACTTTTACTTACTCAAATCATTTTCTGAAAGCCATCATTAGATTTAAATTAAAATAAAGCTAAGGTTTTCTAAATAAAACTGTCAAAGAAGATAAAAGTTTTTACATTGACAGTAAAGCAAATGATTTTTTCCAGTCTGTTGAGATTGCATAATAGTGCAGTATATCTGAATGACTTATGGTCCATTAATGACAGATTAACAGCTAGAGGAGGGGAGATCTTTCCAAGAATAGTTTTCAAATGAATGAAAGTTTAGACCCTGAGGCAATGGGAAAGGCAAAGTGTGGGGAGCTGAGGGAAGATATGGGTGGAAGAGTCTTTATAGGATCAGAGTTTCATAATTCATTAAAATCACTAAAAATAACAGACTATGATCTGACATGGATTTTCCATATTTGCAGGGGAAAGAGGTCATAGTAAATACTGAATCCTTGAAGATGACTTCAGGAAGTAGACAGCCATGTAAGCTATTTGTGCAGCATACTTGAAAAATCAGCTCTGCTAGGGCACAATTTGGTGAGAGATTCTAAGAGCATGACTTTGCTCCCCACTACTTTTGACGCCAAAAGAATATCAGAATCTTTACACAACTAGATATAATGTAAGTTTGACATTAGCAAAGCATTTTGTGTAAAACTGTCTCATTTAGAAAGACTCTGGAATGAGAATTGCAGTATATATACAAACTTCAGTAAAATTATAGGAAATGGGCTGGAGATGTAACTTGGGGGTAGAGCATTTGCCTTAGTACTGCAAAACAAACGAAAAATTTGTATTGAGCAAATTCTAAAAAGTAAGAGTGTTGTCAACTTTATTTTCCTTTCTAAATTCACTTTTGTAGAGTCAAAGTTTAATTTTTTGTCACAAAATCAATTTATGCTTTTATACAAATTACATCAAACTGAGAAAGAAGAAAGTAAATTTCACTTTACAGTAACATAATTAAACTTCAGTGTATTTCTTTCCATTGTGTCATCTATTTATTCATACTTCTTAAATAAAACTGGGATCACATTGAATATCCATGACATAATGTCATGAACACAAGAGTCACTTAAACTTGGTTTTGAAGTCTGTGTGTATCCTGTAGTTTGACAATCTATTATGGATACTGGCTCCAGATATATTTTTCTTTGTCTTTGCCAACACTGGATTTGTGTAGTAGATGTCGTTTAAAAACATTGTGAAGTATAGTTATAGTAGCATGTATTTTAGTGTTTAAGAATATGACTCCAGCTAAAAATCTAAAGTAAGTATAGAAATCATATATACCTCTACATCTAAATACCCAATAGTTATTATCTTCCTCTGGCTTCTGATTCTTTTAAGCAGTTCATGTGCATCAATAAAAAGCTTTAGTCTTCAGTAAGAAACAGTTATGACATGGTGGAATGTGATAAGTAATCAGGATGCTAAAAAAGGTTTAGTCTATCCTGCAATGAAAAAAAACCATGAACTAATTGTGGTGATTTGATAGCATAAATGCCAAACATAATTAAACTAGCTTCTATCAGAATTAAATATTTTTGTTTAAAAGTGATTACTTTCATACTAAAATTTTACATATTTATATTTTTCTAATTCAAAATAAATGATTATTTTAAATTTAGTTTGTAAGTCTTTTATAGGGAGAAAAGGTAGAAATAATTTCTTATGAGATTCTAGGCTTCATGATGTTTAAGTAAGAGTTCTGGGAACTGTAATGGTTGATACATTGTGTCAATTTGAGAAGTCTAGAAGCTTAACTAAGTAACTCAGCAGTTCCACGTCGTAGGGTATAAAGGACATGTCCTTACCTCTCTAGGATGTTGTTCATGGTATCAACTTGAGAAGTATAGTTTAACTAAGTGACTCAGCAGAGGGCCAGGGTCCTCACTTTGTAAACACCCTGAGCCTGTGCAAGAAGAGGCACAGAGATGGTGTGAGGGCTGCGACCACCTGAGGGCAGGTAGTCTGCATACAATAGAAGGGAGGAAAAGAGGCTTGCTCTTTCCCCTCTTTGTGTTTTTGTTGCTTTTATTATCTTCTGCTTCCTTGAACTATTGCCCCTTATCATGCCACCCTGTCTTGGAGCCAGCTAATTACAGCCTTAAACTTCCACAAACCATGAGCTAAACATACCTTTCCTTCCTTAATTTTGGGAGTCAGGTATTTTGTCTCAGCACTTGGAGAAAAGTAACAAAGTCAAAAATCTGTCTCATTTAAACCAAATTTGTAAGAAATAAAAATGCCTTTCTGTATGGTCTTGTGTCTGTTTGTGTTAACTAAATGCCTACTATAACTTACTGTTATAATAAATATCATAACAATCTCTATTTACACAGCCCTAACAAAACAATCTTTCAGCATGGCATTCTTTTGACTATTCAAAATATGAAATTTATATGAAATTGTATTTCTAGGAAAACAAGTCTTTAGATTTCATTTTTGAGCTTTATATTATATGATACCCATTTTAGCATGCCCTATTTTTTTTAACCTAATCTTCAAAATAGTAAAATTTTTTTGTACTTGAAATTTTAACTCAGGGCCTGGTACTTTCCAGGCAGGTGCTATGCCTCTGTGCTATATCCCTGGACTTCAAAATTGTAATTTTAATGGATACATTAAAATTTCATAAGGCAGAAGCATGATAATTCTTTATTCTCCAATTTTGGCTAAAGTATTAAAAATGTTTTAATTTCTTTCTGTTTTTTTGATTTTTAGTTTTTTTCTTGATTTAGTAGTACATGATTCTAATAAACTATATTACTATTTTTAATTTTTAATGATTTTCCATTATATATGTATCCTTTTTTGTTTTTTACAAAGCCTTCATTTTTCATACCTGAACAAATTACTTTAGTTATATTTTTGTGATGGTTATACATGTCTGAACCATGGAACACCCAAATAGTTAGTTAATCACTGTTTGGGAAGGTGTCTTTGAGGATGATTCTACAGGAATTCTTGAACTAAAAATAGCAGATGATACTTCTGAATGTGCATGAGCATCTTTCAATCCATTGAGGTTCTAAGCAAACAAAAAAGTCAAGAAGCTTAGATTACTGTCTTTGCCTGTCTGCTGGAACAGAGAAACTGGTGTTGTTCATCTATTGATGTTCTGCAACTTACACTGTGAACATTACTGGTGCTCAGCATTCAAGCTTCGACTAAAATTCCCATCACTGGCTTTCCTGGGTTTCCATCTTACAGATGGCAGACTGTGGGAGTTATCAGCTTCCATAATGGTATGAAATAATTCCTTATAATAAATTTCTTTCTAGATATAAATATATGTATGTATATTTACACATTTATGAATTATGCATAATATATACCATATTAATTCTGTTTTTCTGGACAACCCAGAATTATACATTCTAGTATTATTTTTTCTACATTTTTGTCTTTGCAAGTAATTCTTAACTTTCAAAAATGATGCTTGCACATTTGACCTTTCGTTTGTTCTTCAGCCTTGCATTTTAATGTGTTCTACTGCTTTTATTAAGTTTTTGGTATCATTTTTAATCACTACTGGGTTCAACAATGATTTCGAGTGATGGTGGACTTGGCTAAATGCTTGTTTTTTAGTTAGGACATGCTAGACTCTCATGCATTTGTAAATACCTAAATCTCAATAGTTGCAATTACCAAATGTATGTTTTGCCCATTTTACATTACCACCTAGGTAGGTTTGGCAGTGGAATGTAGCTCTTTGTAGCTACACAGGACCAGAGTGATGAATCTGCCACTACTGAAAGCACTACCTGTTCTTTACTAAAGTGTGAGCTTTTCAAGTGCTACCATTGTCAATTAAACTCTGTCATCCCAAAATTATGTATACTACTTCTACATAAAATTCATTGGCTCAATCTAGTCATACGCTCTATTCAATTACACAGTAGTGGAAGTATTACACATACACAAGAGGGTGGAAATTGAAAATATTTGGTACACAGTACTAATAATTTCCATATCTAACCTTACTCTTTATTTACACACGATAAGACAATGTCTATTTCTTGACACAAGATAACTTCTATTTTCTAAAATATTTTGCTTCATATAAAATGTAGAGAGTAGCCTCAGGTTATTTTTTTCTTTTCCTTTCATATTATAAGTAGCTTTCTATGTATGCTTGTTTGCTTGTTTGTTTGTTTTTCTATGGATAATTTTATGTTCATTCACATTTCCATGTGATTAATTTGCTAATCTTTCAAAAGCAGACCAGATGGAGAATTGCTTTAAAGCCGTAGTTCTGGCAATCTGACTATTTTCTGGTTGAGTGAATCTGTCTGATATTGGCTTAGAAATTAGCCTTTAAAATTTTTTGAGGCTATTTTCTTCATAATCCAAGTGTTGATTTAATGATTTGGTGTCAAACTTGGTTTTGATGAAGAGTTAAGATGTAGAAGACAGCCTTCTTCAATTCAAACTGCACATTATATAATCTTGCTACTTCCTGGATCTAAAGTTAAGAAGTAGGCCTCCTGGACAGTT
The DNA here is from genome assembly GCA_004365215.1 of Cuniculus paca. NCBI lineage: Eukaryota > Metazoa > Chordata > Mammalia > Rodentia > Cuniculidae > Cuniculus > Cuniculus paca. Next base: position 10,494 of record RJWT010024837.1, on the reverse strand, counting down.
TATTTCTATCTTATCCAATGCAGGGGCCAAGATGCTGACATACAGAGGTACTTAACTGGAAGAATGGAGGATTCAGGAATTGGAAGTTAATTCTACTGATAGTCTCAGAAGTAAGCACAGAAGATTATTTGAATTCTGCATCTAAGACTGATGCAAATTCTATCTGTTCCTGAGACAGGCTGTGAGTATTCCTTTCAGTATCTATAAAATGTCTATATGTAATATTACTTCTCAAAATAACTTTTATTTGGGCAATTCACAGAACTCTTTATTTGTTTTATATTTACTCTCTTTATGAATTAAGTGTACTAAGGGTTATACAAATGTTCTCATTCACATCAATTATTTTCTACTTAAAAAACTAAACAATTGTTGGCTTGAGTCTCACATGAATTACTTAAAGAAGTCTTTTCAAAGTTTTTGACCACTTTTCTGGAATTCTAAATGAAGGATAGAAGCATAAAATACAACTGGATTGTTAATATATTATTAATCCTGTATTCTATGGCTTAAGTATTGTACAGTTTTTATTTTTAATTTAAATTAAATTTAGTTTTAATTGACACTTGAAAACATAAAAATTAAAGTGCAATTGTGCCATGTGGCATTTTGGTGCCTATATAATGCTTAAATCATCATTAACGTATCTAACTCCTAAATCATTTATCAGTTTTTAATGGTGACCACTTTCAAAATGGTCTCTTTAAGCTTTTCGAAATGTATAGCTTGTTACTATTTTCAATAGTAACTCTGCTGTACCATAACACATCATAATTTCTGTTCTCTTCTAATCATAATTTAGTATTCATAGAACTACCTTTGTCCACTCCTCCTTCCCCCCTACTCTCCTTAATCTGGTAGTCACCATCCTACTCTCAATTTTCTCTTAGGAAAATAGCATGAGGACTGCTCAAAAACCAAAGGACTTTTTATTTTATGGTACTGGAGTCTGAACCCATGATGCTATAGCAATGAACCCCACAGCCTTGCCTTTTTAATTTTCAGACAAGGTTTTGTTGATCTGCCCAGAATGGTCTCGAGCTTTTGATCCTCCTGCCTCAGGCTCTGGAGTAGCTGGGGTTACAAGCAAGCTTCACTGTGCCCAACTCAAAATACTTCTTAATGAGATAGAGGAGGCTTCCCTTTACTCAGCTATATCACTCAAATTATGCTTATTTTATTTTAAAAAGCTTATATGTTAATCGTACGTTGTCATAGTAATATACTGTTGCCACTTAAATTAGGGTGCTGAGCCACAGAACCTGAGTTCAGATCTTGACTCTGTTAGTATACGTATGACCTTGGGTAAGTAATCTGAGTGTTTCTCATGTTGAAGAAGGGAATAATAATTTGTAATGCACAAGTTTTTTGAAGGAAAATTTAGTAGATCATCTGTATCAAAGCACAGTATTGCAATTAAGGACAGTATTGAAACTAAGGTCATCAGTATTGAAGGACAGTATTGAAACTCAAGGACAGTATTGAAACTAAGAGAAGGGAAATTCATGAACAAATAGAAAATAGAAAAACAGCGTGTGCTCCAGGCTGTTACTTTGGATATGTGAAAGTAGGGCCACTGCATGTAGGCAGTATGATTTAAAACTACAGTAAACATGCATTTTTAAAAAACGTATTAAGTAAAAGACACATTGCCAGGGTTGGGGATTTAGCTCAGTGGCATAAGCACCTGCCTGGCAAGTGCGAGGTTTTCAGTTTGATCCCTGATGCTCCAAAAAAAAAAAAAAGGCACATTGCCATTAACTCCCCTCAAAACATTCACCCTTGCTTTGTGCAGCTTTATCTCATCATTCATGCCACACTCTGGAGCAGTTCTGGAAGTCCTTAAGAAGAAGGAAAATTAAAATGTTAAATAAAAGCCTACCTAGGATGCCCGCCAAGACCAAGCAGACATGTCCAGCAGGCACGACAACAGAACACTTCCTTTGTGTAAGCCCCTGTCTTTGCTGCCCTCATGTAACTGATGGCCTTACAATGTAATTTAAAATGTAACAGGACATTTCTTCCTTTGTGTAGCCCATGCTTTGTATAACTGATAGCCTTATGATGTAACCTGAGATGTTCAGACTCCCCTAACAACCCATGATGATACTCAACTCTCCAATCATGTGGGCCGAGTCTGCCTTTGTACCTCCCCACTTACTTTTCCTTTAAAAGCCCTGAAGCCCCTCTGGTTTTTTGGGAGGGATCCTAATCAGAAGCCCACAGATGTAATAAACTGCCTCCTTAACCTCCTCAGTGCCGTTTCTTCCCGTGTTTGGTCTGTTTTCTGTAACACTTACCCATGAATGTCTTTAGTTGCAGTCTCGTGGCAGCCTCTCTGTGTCCTGACTCAATTCTAATTGTTCACATTTTATGGCCATTTTGGCTTTGGGAAGGAGCCAGAAGTTGCATGGTACCAGATTCAGCCAATAAAGTGAATGAAGACACACCGTAATATTTTTATGAGCCTGTCTGTCCATTGAATGGCACTTAGCAGCAGAGTTCATCATATTTTTGATCACACCTTATGAAGACACTCATGAAAGAAGACTTCCAGAATTGTTTCAGAAAGTGTCATGAATAATGGGCTAAGTACTGTATGTTCAAAGAGAGGCAGAGGATTCTGAGAAGGAGTAATAACAACGTGTCCTTTACTGTAATAAATTTTTGTAATTAAATATTCATTGTGCATTACAATCGCCCCTAGTAATTGTGCAAATTGCTCACTGTGTAAGGATGCTGGACCAAAGTGCCAAGTAGAATTAAAAGATGGCCCATATGATGCTTGTCCAGCGCCTGCTCCCTAGAATACAGTCATGTGTCCAGTGCATTTTTCTTTCCTTAACATGAACAGGTAGCCCCAAATAAGTAGGAATTATAATAAATTTGGTGAAAAAATGCTATGTGACCTTAAAGTAAACAGAAAAGACTTCTAGAAGGGCACAACACTTACCTGGATCTTCTCTTTCCCACAAGAACGGTGCCTCTGAATCATTTTGATCTGCTGGCTTCTTAAAACTCAAAGCAAAACTACAATCTGCTGCAGTCATTTCCGTTCCAGCCTTTCTTCGGAGCCCAAAAGTTTACAGGAAGCAGTGTGCCCCCAAATTTTATGGTAAACTGTAAACTGTGTTGCAGTTACTTTTCCTTTCAGGACTACCTCAAGATTGAAAGTGACTTTACGTGGTTTGGAGGAGACCCATTGCATAATCAGCTACCGAGATCGTAACCTTTTTTCTTTCTTGCCAAGTTCATCTCCAAGGACAGTGGGGAATGGAAGAGGAATAGGACTGTGGAATGGGATGCTGAAATCTGCTTCCAGGAAGCATCCGATACTATTTACTGTCTACATACATTCTTTTATATTACTTCTCCTACTTGCTGCTCTGTTAGACTATAGGTTTCTCACAACCAAATGCTCTTAATACTTTTCACATGTCCTCTATAATATACAATACATATAGCAGAGCTAACAGAGAAAGCTTTATAAAAATAAGAAAAATGGGACAGCAACTATTCTGTCATTGCCTCTTTTAGTCTTCTTTCCAGTTTTCAGCTTTCTAATTTCTTTTTTATTTTTTTTTAACTGAGGATGTAGGGAGAAGACGAGGTTATGTCAGATAATAAAGGATTCTCATAAAAATCTATTTCGTTGATCTATAAAATAAAACTAAGGTTACATCATTTATCTTCTTCACATAGTAATCACAATTTATTAAATTTTGAATATGTTCCAGGTGCTTTGCATACATTGTCTGGAATCCTTATAAAAACATAGTAAGATATCTATTTTTATCATTCTTCTAAAGATAACTTTGGTGAGAAAAGTTAGTTAACTTATTCAAGTACAGGGAGCTATTAAATTGTGACTTTAGATAAGTCCCAACACTATCTGTATAAGTCATTTCCTTCCTCCTTCTGTTCCTTCATTTCATTCTTTCCTTCAATTCTCTGAAATTATTTTAAAGGATATACATATTTTTACTTTGTGTGGTTCATTTAATACAAAATATATAGAGTACATGTGAAAATAATTTTCACATAACTTCCCTCACACAAATACGTGGTCAAATAGAGACAATTTCTAACAGTTTTCAGACTTCTAAAATATACATATACACATACATACTTCTGCATTTAAAAAAAAAACCTCACTCTGTGTTGTTCTGACAGTTTCAATATAATATAATTTTAGAAATTATAGAAATTTTAGAAATTATCTTTCAATGCAAGTACTTTCACATCTATCCTTTTATAATACTTGTGTAATATTTAAATTTACCTATAATCTCATTTAACATTTTTTTTTTACTCGGTGTCCTAAATGTAGTTTTTATGACTCTTTGGTCTTTTGGTAAGTGAACATATACTAAGGAGATTATTTATAGGATAACTTTTTTGTCAAGGCATTCTAACTTTTTTCAGACTAACTTATTGCTATTATATGGATAAATATCAAGTTATTACAAAAATTCCTGTTTGCCTCATGAATGTGATTGCTTGTGCATCAGTTTTTCTGTTCGGCTGGATATGGTGTTTTTTTAAAAGTCATGGTATGGTTTTCCTTAAATTTTGTTTGATTACTAGACATTTTAGCCCAACCCCACCCCACCTCTGCAATACAACACTACAGTTCATTTTACAGCTGAGGAAACCAAGACCAGAGAGAATAAGGGAAGGCCAAAGGCCCTGAGCTGTTTAGTGTGAGAAGTGGTAATAAATTCTATCAGTCTGTTGACTCTTGGCTCAGTACCTTTTTCTAAAGCAGAATATATTATTAATGGGAAGTCTTAGGGCAGTGTGCTAGCTCATTGGTAAACCTATCTTGTTTTTCTCTTCATAGTTCAAGTCCTATTTTTAGACATGCTCGTTAAAGGAAAGAGTTTGACCTTCTTACATGACCTTGGCAGAGAACTCTGAAAAAGACCACTTATCCTTATTATTTTATTTGGAATAATTTCTGGGAGACTCTAGTACTTTGACATATTCAGCAAATAAAAAATAAGAATAATTGGCACATTAAAAAATTGAATGCAGCTCCTTATTTTATAAATTCATTTAACAAGAATTGTGTCTGTACTTACCTAAATAAGTAGAAATACTGATATATGTTAAAGCGTATTTGTATGTAATATATAGGAAATAAAAATCAAGATGGAATATTTCACCTGAAAAACCTCATAGACTTACTCAATAGAAATGTCAGGACTAGAGCCCATGTCTCCTGACTCAAGTCCAGGGCTAAGCATGCAAGTAATTTACTAGGGTTCTATTCAGTGCAACCAATAAAATACAGGCTGTCCCAGCTTCAGCGTATGCTAATTTGTTTTCATTATCTTTCTTTGTGGTTTATGGAAAAACAGTACTAGTCATGAAGTCTATAATACATTTATAGATTTTAAGGCTGAAGAATCTTTATTTAGTTTGCTTTCAAATTTGTAATCATAGATGAGCAGCAATGTTTTGAGGCAATGAGTTATCTCCAGTGGCCTTGATTGATATGCATTTGAAATCCCTCTCCTCTCCCTCCCACTTCCTCTCTTATACAGAAATAATTCTGGAGGTCACATCATTCATTCCTGAAGTTAGTATGTGTATGCAAGTTCAGTAAATGCACTCTGAACATTTCGTGATCATTCCCACCGGATCCCGTGAAATATTTGATGACGCCTATAATCTTGAACACACGTGAAGTGCATTCTAACTGGGTTCAAGGACATTATTGCTCTGAACTAAATGGGTAGGACAATTTGGTTCAGTATGAGACCCTTTGATCACTTGGTCAGGGGGAAGCATTTACTGATCATGCATATTTATTAATGTGGAAAGAGGAGTTGACATGATAGGTGGGGCACTGAACTTGCCATCAGGTACTCAGAGTTCCAATGAACTATTTTTCTTGGCGTGCTCAAAGTCTTGGCTTATATATCTCAAAAACAGAACAGTAACATTCATATCTTCCATGATATTTTAAGATTTAAATGATGTAATTAAGGTGAATCTACCCTGGCACATATAAAGTTTAATAAAACTTACCTCCTTTCCAGTTTGCTTGATTTTTGCTACTTTCAGAGCATTCATTCCCAGTAATGTAGCAATTGACTCTGACAGCAGTAACAGCTATACATAGCTCATGCATGCTTTTTCCCTGAAGATCAACTTTCTCCATTAGTACCTAAGCCTGGTGAATCAAAATCCTTCCTAAAATCTTCTAAGCAACTTCTAAATCCCTATGTGCATTAGTCTGGATCACTCGAGTGTATCTTGCACATTTAATTAAGACTATTTCTAGAAACAAAAACAAAACATTTGAGAAAGAATGGTTGAGAGAAACCATTGCTTTTTTCAGTAGTGTGACATGTGTATAAGTTAAGGAATCTTTTAAACTCTGCTTTAATTAGTTTCTGAATCCATTCATTTTCAGACTGTGCTTTTATTTTCTTTCTCTACCATTGCACTTTTCTTTGAGGATGTCTGTTATCCTTAGAAAAGGAACTGGATGGAAATTAACTTGCTTCTGATTATATCCACTTATCCACTTGAAGATCACCATGGCAAACTATGAAAAATGTGCTAGTTTTGAAAAATGACAAAGCTCCTAGGATAGAAAAGGTGCTTATCCTCTCACAGGAATCTATTTGTTCTGTGATTTCGCCTTCCTTGGCAGCTGCAGTTGGATTCTTCAAAGGAGGATTCAGATTCTCTTTTTCCTCATCTACCCTGAAAATTATGTCTTGCTTCTGCGTTGGAAAGATTTTGGATCAACAGTCCTTTCTTATTTACACTGAAAAAAAGAAAAATAACACCACCGTAAATTGCTTTAACACCTTTTCAATAATCTAAGCCTTTGCAGGAAAGATATGCTGGCTATTATGTGTACATTGTAAGTGCTGCACATAGGTGTATTTGTAAAGAAGCTGTCACCTCTCCTTTACTCCTCCCTGGGGCATCCTTATCAGTATGAGGAAGATGGAATCTGTCTAATGTATTCTGATAGAACTAAATATATCATATATATCTCACTTTTAATTTTAGTTGGTCAAGAACTTTTGTCTCAGGTATAGAAATGTAGCAATTTATTTTATTTTTCATTCTCTTGTGTTACCTCCAGTATCATCCAAGATGATGCTGTGTTTCACTTTGGTCAAATACTGGTGCTTTTCTAATCCAGGGCTTTTCAAACTTCAGAAAACACATAGGTCAGTTTTCCTTAAAAATTCTCTCTTCATGCCTTATTCTCATGATAACATAAATCCATACAATGAAAAATACAATGCATGTGAAAAGTATATATAGTACTTACTCAATTATTTTGAAGATAATTTTAACAAGACTTAGGAAGAGCAAGTCTAAAGGTCAAGACCCATCTCCTACAAGGTTTGAGATGGAAAAGAACGAGGGAATATGGGGTAGTGCTGAAGCATCCACGTTAAACAATTCTATCACAGAAATGGACTCTTGTTATTTAAGCATTTTCTTGTATCTAGGTTGGAGGTAAATGATGTTGTAAAGGTCGCAATCCTGGGCATTCACCACCTCATGGCAAAAAATCTATCTTCTCTCATTAGAATGTGTGTGTGTGTGCGTGTATCATTCACTCCTACCAACACTGGGATCCCAAATGAGACTTAAAAATCTTATTAATATTTTATCATTCATGTATAGCATACAAAATAAAAACATTGTAAAAGATATACCAATAAAGCACAAAATGAAGAATGATTGTAGACTTTGGTAGAAATTTCCATTGTGGCACAGCTATGAGACTGACTAGAGTGTTTTCTCCTTTTGCTCTGATTAAAAGTGTAATTTCACATGAAAAATGGTGTGATATTTCATCTCCAGTTTCCCGGAAGGCTCTGTGGAGACTGCCGTTAATCAATGTGGTCAGGCGAACCATCAGCTTCCCTTATTAGTTTCTCCCGCTGTGCAGCAGAGTCAAAAACCTCAATCACAGGACATTCCAGAGAGCTTGAGTGTCCTTACTCCAACTGAGCTACCTAGAAAACTGTCAAGTGTCTGTAAATATTTTGCAGTTTCTTAGGAAAAAGTGTTACCTTTCTGAGAAACAGCAGAGTGAGATTGTTCTTGCATCTAGCCCTGGTTCTGAGTAGAATTGGTTTGCTTTCTTATTTCTATTCATTCCTTGTCTCTGCTTATGCCCATGTATGTATCCCTTTCTTATCTCTTTATGCGGTTTTTGTGAAAGAGTATTGTGCTTCTGTCATGTCTTCCGACTGTCCTTGACTCAGTCATGACAGAGAAACCACATCATGTCACAGGCGAGTCAAGCCTGGACAGGCATTGGAAGATGGGGAAGCATCTGTTACTCCTTACCATCTTCAATTGGTCACCCTAATTTTAAACTTCTCTCCTCCCCAATTCCCATTGCCAAGGTGAAATTCGACACACAATCATCTTTACATTAATTTCAAGTTCTTTCCTATCATCTTGAATTTTAATATGCTTCAGCCCTTTTTCTCTCCCAGATGGCAGGTCTGCATACTGTGAGAGGAGTTAGCTAGCAACTTCAGAGCCTTAAAATGTGCAACCACCACACAAAATGATCCGTAAATACATTGTTTGTTTTGAACAAACCTTCTGTTCTTGCTCTATTTGATTAACAAGAATAATCAAACATCTAAATAAAAATCATTGTCTGTTACTCCTGGAGGGTGTCCAACCTAGTAACAGACAGCTTGGAAGGCTGGCAAAAGGCAAGACGCATTGTACTGGGGGACATCCAGGCCAGCATGAAGGGACCTGTGTGCCATCTGCCCCCACCCCTTCTGCTAGGATCCCAGTCCAATCATTTTAATCTCATTAGACAAGATTCTTGTCAAACCAAGAGATGAGATTTAGCCACAGTCCCCAATTTCACAAGCTAACAAATGCCTCCTAAAGAGAAAGACCAGCTTCTTGAATCACCTTGAATGACCTACCTCCCAATGCTGCACAGTCCATAAAAGTTGTGTGCCCTTTCTCTGCATTTTATTTTTCAACATCATGAGACTCTAGAGGAGTACCGTATAGCCTTCCAGCTATAACTTGTATAACTGTGTATGTTCCTCAGGCACAGTGTTGGAAGTGCTGGAAGACATTATGTGCTAATTGTTTGTTGCTTTTAGAGCAAAGCTGGCCCACTGAGAAGCTGTCCTTTTTTATATTTGTAAAGCTGCATTTACCAGGAAACAAAGTTCAGTGGAAAAAAAAAACACAATCTGAAACCCTTTCTTCACAAAATAAGAAACATTACCAACACCCTACTTAATGACAACATTCAGCTGTTTCTTTTCCATCTTTATTTCCCCTCTAAGGTTCAGCTTATTGGCTCATTATGTGCCTGGAACATGAAGAACGACAAGGAGATGGAATTCTGGCTCAGCAGTTTCCCAGCCCAGCCCCCTACTCACCCAGCCAGCTCCCCTCCTGCTCGCCAGCTTTTCTTTCCTCTCTTCCCCCAGGTCCCGCCTCCTGCTGCAGATCTCTTTCTGCTGCCTGGCAACCACACCACAGGCAATGTCACACAGGATTGCTTATTGCTGCTTCAGAGAAATAAACAGGAGGGAGAAAATTCTTGCTGTTACATTAGAACTGGTATATACAAATGTACCAAAGCCAGGTAATTTCAGAAGTGATATTATAGCACAATTCTGCACCGTGGTGCCTAGGTCTTCCCTTACACCATTGAGAAAAAAGTGAGGGGAAAAGAAAAAAGAGTCTATCGAGGGTTTTTAGCCAGCAGTGTATCAAACATAACCATTCTATTGGCATAGACTTCAAATTTAACTCTTTCTGAGCTTTAAGGACTTTAGCTAAAAAAAAACATATATATATGTATTTTATATTTATGTATATACATATATATGTATATGGTTGTCATTTGAAAAATACAATGCATATGAAAAGTATACCTAGTACTTACTCAATTATTTTGAAGATAATTTTAACAAGACTTAGGAAGAGCAAGTCTAAAGGTCAAGACCCAGCATCTATTTATTCCTGTGAGGATCTTTTGTCCTTTCAGATGCTTGCTCACTCAGTCCATTGCTTCCAGCAGCTGACAACAACTGAACACATTCTTTGTGTCCCTCACTGGACCTAATGACCGGCAGAAAAGACCTCATGCCACTGCAAGGGATCATATTGTAGCAGAGAAGATTGACAACCAAGCAAATCACTAAAATAAACTCTTCTGAAGAATAAAATGGAAAAGTTTTGTTCCATTTTCCACTCAGGGATTGATGTCTTTTTACAACAGGAATAATTTCATATCAGGATTTCCTTTTGAATTGCATCTGTTCAGCCAGGCAATAGAAGGAAGCAGATTCTTCCTAACTCAGTTTCCTGAGTGTGATGTCCAGTTAGCATAAACACTATTTGAAGTGTTTCTCTCCAGAAATCTGGACTCACCTTTAACCCAGTTGTCAAACCCTTTCACATCCCTGTTCCTATCCTTGTTTTTCTCAGTAATTAACATGAACAGGACTGGAC
>RJWT010024836.1:0-16335 GCA_004365215.1 Cuniculus paca | reverse complement strand
TGGTTCAGTCCTATGAATGTTAACTGTTTTGTTCTAAGAACTAATAAAATTAATAGTACAATCATCTTATCAATCTTAAATATATATATATATATTTTTTTCCTTTCCTTCTTTTCTCCTTTTCCCTGAGTTGTTTTTTCTTTTAGCAGTTTCTTACCCTTTCCCCATATTTATTGGGAATTTTGTATATTATTGAGTCTTTCAGTTTCTTACACTAGGGAGATGATGCAGTGTTTATACATGTGAGTTTGATTTATTTCACTTATGAGTATGGTCTCAAGTTGCATCCATTTACCTATAAAAGCCTCAATGTGATCCTTCTTAATACCTGAATAGTACTCCATTGTATAAAAGTACCACATCTTCTTTATCCAGTCCTTGATTGATGGGCATTTGAGTTGTTTCCAAGATTTGACTATTACAAATTGTGCTGCTATAAACATGGGTGTACATATATCACTGTGGTATGATGATTTCATTTCTTCTGAGAATACGCCCAGAAGCAGAGTAGCTGGGTCAAATGGGACTTCCAATCCTAGCTTTTTGAGGAACCTCCAGACTGATTTCCACAGTGGCTGCACCAGTCTACACTCCCACCAACGGTGGAGAAGGGTTCCTTTTTTCCCACAGCCTCTCCAGCATTTGTAATTGGTTGCTTTCTTGATCCTGGCCATTCTTTCTGGAGTTAGATGGAACCTCAGAGTTGTTTTAATTTGCATTTCTCTAATGACCAATGATGTTGAACATTTTTTCATGTGTTTATTTGCCATTTATATTTCTTCAGCTAAGAAGTGTGTTTTCAACTCAGATGTCCATTTTTTGATTGGGTCTTTCAATTTCGAGGGCCTGATTTTTTAAAATTTCTTTATATGTCCTAGATAGAAGACCTCTATCTGAAGGACAAGGTAACTAAGATTTTTTCCAATTCATGAGTTTTCTTTTCACTCTGTTGGAGATTTCTTTTGACATGCAAAAACTTTTTAATAAGACAAGGTTCCAGTTGTAGATTCTGGAAAGTATTTCCTGTGCAGTCTGATTTTTGTTCATGAATTCTCCACCTATCCCTATGTCTTGAAGATTTCTACCTACTTTGTTTTCCAGCAGATTTAGTGTTTCTGTTTTAATATTTAGACCTTTGATCCATTTTGAGTTTAGTTTAGTGCACAGTGATAGGCTTGGATGTAGTTTTAGTTTTCGACATATGGAAAGCCAGTTTTTCCAGCACCACTTATTAAATAGGCTATCTTTCTTCCAGGGAACATGTTTGGCCCCTTTGTCAAAGATAAGGTGGCCGAGTGTGTTTGTAGTTGGGATTGTATCTTCTAAACTATTCCATTGATCCTCAGGTCTTTTTTCATTCCAGTACCATGCTGATTTTATTACAGTAGTTTTGTAGTATAATTTCAAGTCTGGGATTGTGATGCCTCCTGTCCTGCCCTTGCTGCCCAGAATTGCCTTTGCTATTATAGGTCTCTTCTGGTTCCAGATGAATTTTAGGAATTATTTCTCTAGGTCTGTGAGGTATGCTAATGGTATTTTCATGGGAATTGCATTAAGTCTGAATAACAATTTTGGATGAATGGCTATTTGTCATTGCTCTTCCTATCCATGAGCAAGGAATGTCTTTGCATTTTCTGAGATCCTCTTTGATTTATTTTTACAGAGTACTGTAATTTTCATTGAATAGATCTTTTACTTCCTTTGTTAGATTGATTCCTAAGTATTTCACTTTTTTGGATGCTATTGTGTGGTTTCTCTTATCTCTCAGTGAATTTGTGGTTTGTGTACAGGAATGCTATTGATTTTTGAGTGTTGTCTTTGTATCCAGCTACATTACTGAATTTGGTTATTACATCTAGAAATCTTTCAATGGAGTTTTGGGGATCTTCTATGTAGAGTATCTTGTCATCTGCAAGTAATGATAATTTAACTTCTTCCTTTCCTATCCTTATTCCTTTTATTTATTGTGTAATTGTTCTGGCTAATGTTTCCAGCACTATATTGAATAGGAGTGGTGATATTCGACATCCTTGTCTTGTTCTCAATTTTAGAGTGAAAGCTTTCAGTTTTTGACCATTTAATATGATACTGGCTGTTGGTTTGTCATTGGTGGCTTTTATCAGAATGGGGTAAAGACTATCTTCTGATTTTCCATAGGGTTCTTACCATGAATGAGTGTTGGAGTTTATCAAAAGCTTTTTCTGTGTCTATTGAAATGATCATGTGATTCTTAACTTTGGCTCTATTGATATGATGTACTGTATATATTGATTTGCATATGTTGAACCATCTCCGCATTCCTTGGATGAATCCCACTTGGTCTTGGTGTATAATTTTATTGAAGACTTGCTGCATTCTGTCTGCCAGTATTTTATTGAGGATTTTTGCATCTATGTTCTTTAGAGAGATCGGACTGTAGTTCTCTTTTTTGGTTAGGTCTTCCTCTGGCTTTGGTATTAGGGCAATACCTTACTCCGGGAATGAGTTAGGGAGACTTGCTCCCCTTTCAATTCATTAAAGAATTTGAGGAGTGTTGGCATTAATCTTCCTTGAATTTCTTGTAGAATTCAGCTGTGAATCCATCAGGACCTGGGCTTTTCTTTGTTGGTAAGGTTCTAATTACATTTTCAATTTCCTTAACTGAAATAGGGTTTTTCAGTAGTTTTACATCTTCTTGATCCAGCTTTGGTAATTCATGTATTTCTAGAAATCTGTCCATTTCTTCTGTGTTATCAAACCTATGAGAGTAAAGAGTTTCAAAATCTGTATATCCACTGGTTCTGTAGTGATTTCACCCTTCTTATTCTTTATTGTAAGAATTGACTTTTTTTCTTTCCTTTTTTAAATAGGTTTGCCTAGGGGCTTATCAATTTTATTTATTCTTTCAAAGAACCAACTCTTTGATTAATTCATTCTTTGTATTGTTTTCCTAGTCTCAATTCCATTAATTTCTGCTCTGATATTCATAATTTCTTCCCTTCTTTTGGTTTTGAGCTTGATTTGCTCTTCTTTTTGTAGAATTTTGAGTTGTAGTATCAGGTTGCTTATTTGTGTTCATTCCATTTTCCTTATATGGAATTCACCACAATAAATTTCCCTCTGAGGACTGCTTTTATTGTATTCCACAGGTTCTTTTCAGAAGTAAGTTTTATTTGTACTTTTATTTGCTTGTAATTATTGCTTAATTTCTTCTTTAATTTTCTCTGTCACCCATTGGTTGTTCAGGAGTGTATTACTTAATTTCCATTTTTTTACAGTGTTTTTGCAGTTTGTTTTGTCATTAATTTCCAGTTTCATGGCTCTGTGATAAGATAATATACATGAGAAAATTTTGATTCCTTTGCATTTACATAAGCATGTTCTGTGGGCTAGTACATGGTCTATTTTAGAGAATGTCCCATATGAAGCTGAGAAGAATGTATATTCTGATGTTGTTGGTTGGAATATTCTTTACACATCTACCAGGTCCATTTGCTCACAAGTTTGATTTAGTTCTGTTATTTCTTTGCTGGTTTTCTGTCTAGTTGATCTGTCTCCTTGTGTCAAGGGGGTGTTAAGATTTCCCATTATAATTGTGTTATTGATTATTTGATTTTTCATTACTATTAGTATTTGTTTTATATAGCCATGTGCTCCCATATTTGGTGCATATATATTTAGGATTGCTATTTCTTCCTCTTGGAGTTTTCTTCTAACCAGTGTGTAGTGACCTTCTTTATATCTTTTGATCATTCTTGGTTTGATGTTCACATTGTCTGTGAACAAAAAACTGTCCCTGTTTTTTGGGGGGTTCTGGTTGCATGAAGTATTGTTTTCCATCCTTTGACTTTCAGTCTATGAATTTCCTTTTGGGTTAGATGGGTTTCTTGTAGACAGCATATGGTTGGATGCTATTTCTTGATCCATTCTGCCAGTTTATTTCTTTTAATTGGTGAATTGAGGCCACTTACATTAATGGTTATAACTGATGTATATTGGCTTGTTTTAGTCATGTTATCTTTCTGCAGTGGTTTCTTTACCTTTTCCCTCTAATTGTTTGCACTGCTTTTTTTTTTTTTTCCTCTGTTGGTGTTCTCAAATTCATGCCTATTTTTATGTCTAGCTAAACTATCTTTCAGTATTCCTTGCAGGGTTGGTTTGGTGGTCATGAAATTCTTCAGCTGCTGTTTGTCATGGAAGTATCTTATTTCTCGCTTGATTTTGAAGGATAGTTTTGCATGTTACATCAATCTGGGTTGGAAGTCATTTTCCTTTAGGATTTGAGGTACTTCACTCCATGCTCTTCTCGACTTTATTGTTTGTGTTGAGAAATCTGCCATGATTCTGATGGGTTTTCCTTTATAGGTGATTAATTTCCTTTCTCTAACAGTTTTTAATATTTTGTGCTTATTTTGAATTTCTGGGATGTTGATTATTATATGTCTGGGTGTGTATTTATTCTGATTATGGCTAATTGGAATTCTATATGCTTCACTTATCTATATGTTTGCTTCCTTTTCATGTTTGAGAAATTTTTGTCTATTATTTCTTAAATAGTCTTTTCATATCACTTGTGTTGTCTCCTTTTTCATTTACACTTATCAATCTTATATTGTTTTTCCTTGCATCATCTTGCAACTGTTGAACTGTTATTTCCTGATTCCTTATTTTTAAAAGATCTTTCCTTTCTTGTTCAGTAGCTGCAATCTTGTCTTTGAAGTCTGAAAGTTTATCTTCACATTCATACAGGTGGCTTTGCCAGTTTTTGATGGAATTTTTCTTTTCCTGGATATCTCCTTGAATCTGTTTCATGTATTCTATTTCTTTCTTGTATTGTCCATTCAAAGTTTCCATCACTTTTCAGTACTCCTCTATTTTTTAACTATGTCTTCTTTAGAGGTGTTCAGCATTTGTTTCATTATGTTTACCATATCTAGTTTTACCTGGGAGATTATTTGTAATCTGAGTTCCTTTACAGCTTCATGGAGTTGTTTCTTTACTTCAGTTGCTATCATTTCAGAAGTATCAGGTGTATGGCTTATACTTTGTTCTATGTCCATGTCTCTTAGGCTTGCTTGGGCTCGGTTGATTATGTGAGAATTCATTTTGCTCTTTCATTTTGTCATTTTCCTGTGTTCCCCTGTGGCAACTGAATGCAAAGGCTCAGTGGTTTCTAGGGTTGAGGGTATCTGTCTATAGTTCAGGGTATTTCTCCAGTTGAGAGCATGTCATTACATAGGCCTTACCAGATCCCTAGGGGCACTTGAAGGCTCCCTAAGCTGGGGGAATATGCTGGGTGGACCTTCAGCACACCACACTTTGTATGTCAAGGGTCTCCGGCTGCTTGAGGTTGCTGGGTGGAGCCTTACAAAGTTGCGTGTGAGGTCCGGAGGCTGCACAGCTGGATGAAATTCACTGTGTATGCCTTCAGTTCATGCCAGGCTCACCACTAAGCCTGCCCTGCAGCTTGGGGTCACTGGGAGGGTCCCAGGCAAGACCCTGGGGCTGTTTCAAATCTCCCTGTTTGGGGAGGCTGGGCAGGGCCCTACCAATTTGCATGTGAGGTACTGAGCTGCACGACTAGGTGGAGATGGCTGTGTGCAAGCATTCAGTTCGCGTCAGGCCCACTGCTGAGGCTCTTATTAAATTATTATACATGTAAAAGTATGTATAATCTTTTTATTGCAGTAATCATTAAAGTAAAGTAACATATGTATAGTATATATGCATCAAATTATCACACCACAACTCATAGATTCGTACAAATATGTGAATTAAATTGTCATAAACAGTGGAATATAACCATGAAAAAATTTACTTTGAAAAATGCAAGTTTATCAAAAATACTTCAGAAATGCTTCAATATGATAAATTAATATAACTAGATGAATATGCTTAACTAAATCTAAGTCAATGTGAGCTTTTTGAGTAAACTTCCTACTATGTTGGCACGGGTCATTTAATTAGCTATAATCTATACCAGTACTAATGCTACCTAGGATATTCTTTCTAGTCTCTGTTTCTCCTCACTTCCATTTTTAGTGTAATGTGGGTGAGCAATATAACATCAGGGTCTGGAATGAGACTGAACCAAAATCAGTTGGTCACTAACTACATCACTTGGATCATACTTTCACCCTCACCTTTCATATTTTCACCTTTTTATACCTTCACTGATGCAGATAATAACACTACCTACCCCAAAAAGTTGTTTCATGGATTGAATTTAGCTAATTCAGAACTGGACTCACATTAACAAAGCAGTAATATTAGTCAAACACCAATAAAGGCAACATAAACTCAGGCATTTTCTACTCAGTGTTAAAACTGAACTTAGATAGGCTTTGTGGAGGTATCCTTCTCCTTCCCAGTGTGGCTTAGCTAATGTGAGCAGCACTTTAATGTTCTGCAACTATTCTATCAAAACGTTTATTACATTGAATCTTAATGGCTAGTTAAATTGTATGTATTTTTCAACAAACCACACAGGTATTAGACTGGTGCATTGGATAAAAAGTATCTGGTGTAGCATTCCTTCAGAGCTATTTTTCACTTAAAGTGGAATAACATTAACTTCAAACTTCATCTACTTCTTACCTATGCCAGAACTCTACATACAGCTTATTTAACTTTGCCTAGTCCCATCTCATAGATTATCTTCCTCACTTGAGTCTAAACCTCTCATACTTGAGATTTCATTTCTTGTTGCCTATTTCATTTAGAAATAGGCAACAAGAAGAGGTTTAGTAAAAGCAGTTCTCAGAAAAATAACACAATAGTGCAGATAATATTGATCATGCATGCATCTTATAGTCTTCATTTGAAAGTCGTTTCTATTGAAAGCGAAAAGATTTCAATTTTGGTTTGTATCCTTCTTTTCTTTACCATGAAAACCATTTCTCTTTAGAGCATTGTCTATCTGTACAAATCCTGCACAGCTACCCAATTGTCATTACTTTTTTATATCTTACCTTTCTCACTAAATCACAGTGCTTGTAGAACAGCAGCAAAAAGTCTTTTTAAAAATTTCCCACAGACTTAAAACAATACTGATTCACTATTATAGATAACTGGTAAATGCGAAAGGACTGGTATCTATTCTCATCTTTCACAGACTTCTGGTATTTTAATTTTTATAAAATATGCTATTAATCAGATGATGTGGTAGATGAAGCTGGTGTAGTTACTCTCATGTTTCATTGAGATGGTGAGAGCAGTGAAGCATGAGGATTTAGAAGTACCTATTTCTAGTGTCCTTAATTCACTTATATCCTATTCAGTTGGTAAATCTCCTATCTAAGCACACAATGCCATTTTAAGTCAGGGTTTCCCATAGGAAGCATTATGCCTTCAAGAGAGGAAAGAAAAAAATCATCACGCCATGCCAAGCAGGATGTCACATACACTCGATTGGCCACATCGTCAAGGTTCATTTCCATTAAGCTTTATGTCAGTTCAGAAACTTTACACATGGGGCTGTGTGTTGCAGTCTACCACTGCTGACTGCCCTGGGGCTAGCCCAGAGTCCCAATCTTGTCACTGGTTTTCCAGAATGCCTCTGCAAGAATTAGTTGCATATGCTGGCCATCCTCACTATTTGAGACAGGACTGTGGTTTGGTTGTGTTTTTGTAAATCATTACTTTCCTAAACCTCATCTGTGACATATCTATATAGGGCAAATGTAAGAGCAAAATGTGAGTAAAAATACTGATAGATAATGATAGATTTGTGGAGGAATAGAGGGATAAAATGAAATGGGTAGATGACTTCAGACATTAATAATAGAAAACAAATGTGAGAAGGGTATTGCTTTCAATTTCTGTACAGTGCTTCTTAAATGTGTCATGAAATGTGCATGGCAGAGATATTCCATCTCCTTTTATCTTTTCCTTTTTTTTCTTTTTAGTACTGACTATAGTAAACTATATCAATTTGTAATAAAACAAACAAACAAAAAGGCTTTATCCCTGATTAACACTAGATAGAGATGGAGCATTTGGGGATACAGGTGCATGTAGGTACACAGTTAAGATGAGGGAAACAGACTGATTTCTTTTCTAGGCAGGTGCTGTGCCACTGAGCTAAATCCTTGGTCCCTTTCTTTTCTATTGGTTGATGTTTGCACCAACACTTAACTCTTTAAGACCAATATTATGAAGGGTTTATCATTTACATGATAGGAATATTTAAAAGCTCCTCTTACAAAAACTATATTGTCCATACTAGCTAGCACTGTGGCTAAATTTGCACTATTTTTGATTGATTCACTGTACATTCAGTATCCTTCATTCAGAAATCCAAAATCTGAATTCTTCCAAAACTAGAAAATTTTTGAGTGCTGACCTGACATCTCAAGTGAAAAATTCCACGCATGACCTAATATAACCTGTCAGAGTCAAAATACACTAAACTAAAAACAGTGTGTAAAAAAAAATCTTCATGCTATGTGTATAAAGTATATCTGAAATATAAGTGAATTTTATGTTTCAACTTGGATCCCATCCCCCAAATCTCTCATTATGTATATATGACTATTCCAGAATTTGAAAATAATCAAAATTTAGGACACCTCCAGAGCAAAGCAGTTTAGATAAGGATGTTTGACCTGTATTGTAAAGACTGCCAAGCTGTTCATGATATTATTGATCACAATTTTTTTAAGCTTAATATGGGTCAATACCATCATGTTTTGAATTTGTGCCTTAACTGAAGGGAGATGACATAACACAAGCAAGTTTTGAGAGACAACAGGGATTGTGTATATAACTGCACCTTTGAAATAACTTTCATTTTATTTCTTCTATCTTTTGATATGTTATGGATGTTGATTTGGTAGAATTAATGTTACAATTTTGACTATAGTTTGCACAGTATCAATACAGGTTGATGATACCATCAGGAGAAATGACACCAAAAGCTGAATGCAATAATCGTTGACATTTTTCAAACTTCATTTGGTGGAAAGAGTAAGTACACTTATTTATGTGTGTAAAACAATAGAGATCTACCTGCATTATGATATGTGAAAATACCCTGTTACTGTATAAACAAGGTAAAAATTCAAAGGAGTACTAAGAATGATGGTTTTCTGAAGTTACTCAGGCTACAGACTTCTTTTATTATGAAGAAGTCAATGTCACACTCCTCAACATTGTAGCATAGGGAGACAGTGCTTTTCCTAACATCCAGGCAGCAAATAAAGAGGTCTGACTTGACTCAGATAACTGAATGTTGCTGCCAATTTTTCAACCTCAGAATAGCCATGGAAAGACATTAAATCTGTCAGAAATTATTCAGGGAGAATTCAGCAGTCAGTAGGATGGTAATGAGTTCAAGGGGGCAAGGTTTGGGTTTGATTTCCATGCCCCCCTCCCCAGATTTATGTGCTGAAATTTAATCTCCACTGTGAGGTCAAACGAGAGAAGAAATTTAATTTGACTATAGTGTTTACAGGTGGGGTCTTTGGGAAGTGAATAGGATTCGATGAAATTGTCAGGGTGGGGACCCTATGAATTAATCTTGGTGGATTTATAGAAAGAAAGACCAGATCTTCATTCTCCATTCTCTGTCTCTCTGTCTCCCTCTCTCTGCACTGCAATGCCCCACACTTACACTCAACCAGGGAAAATGCCATCACTAAACACAAATTCTAGATACTGGACCAGCACTGTGAGCCAAAGTAAACTTCTTTTCTTTCTGTACCCAGCCTTGGGGATTTTGTCACTACAATGAAAAATGAACTAATGCAGTAACATAAAATTTTATTTTTGTCTTTTCTTGAGGCTTTGCCAGTTGTCTGTGTCATGCTCTGAAGTTGAATCATGAATTGTGAGACCTATTCGATGTCAACCAAATAAATTACATTTGTGCTTATTTAGACATGATATTTCCTGCTTGCTTCTAGGTATTTGACAGATACATATGGTTTATATTTTTTAAAATTTTCTTCTTCTATAGTTGTGCTTCCCTTTCATTCCAGAAGAATTGAACAAGTAGTGTTTATTTTTCAGGAAAATATCAGTTGCTTTTCTTGCATGCTTCTGTCTCTCCATTTTTAGAATGTTCTTATTTAGAGAAATGAATAAATTTTTCATGTAGCTCCAAAAAGGTGGTGCATCTCTTTTCACCAAACTGAAGTCTAATCTTGTGCAGTCATTTGTGTGGTTGTTTGCAGGTATGATTTAGGTGATGATCAATCTGGCCTCTTTTCAGTGTCAACATTTCTTATTTATTTCTTTGAATAAGATTATGCTTTAAAAAAACTTCAAATGTTAATCTTTACAGAAAGATGTTAAATGTCAACCTTCGCAGAAATTTTAAATGTTGTTACAGAAAGCACTACATCTGAGTGAATCCTAGAAGACCTATCATGTTGATCAGTTAAACTGAAGAAAGGAATGACAAAAAAATAAATAATAACAGAAAAAAGCTTAAAGAAAATATTGAGGTTTGATCATGCAAATATTGAACAATTCAATGGCATTTTTCATGAATCAAATGTATTTTATACTGTAGAAAGGATGGGCTTGCTTCAGCTTTGTTAGATGGTGAGGTACTTTAACTGGGAGGTACTAAGCATCAAGTGTAATGTGTGAAAGTGCTTGGGAATAGACAGAATAACAGAGATATGAGTTCTTGAGGAGGATTTCTTATAAAGAATGCCTTGTTTTGGGTGTGATAGTTTATATTACTAGACTTCCACATACAGTTCAGATAGTTTGAGAGAGTTTATTTTAAATGCATGTATAATTCAATGTGTGTTTCTTATTGACTTTCTTAAGCTGTGAGATCTACTAGTTGACCTAACCTAAATAATGTGGAGAGCATGATTAAGAATTATTATGACACTTTGATGGTTGTGTTTATTAAATAAAACTGTATCATAAAAACTTGCATGCCATCCTATAAGTGCCTCATCTTCATATTTCCTCAAGAAAAGCTATCATTTGTGATTTTTAAATTCATTTCCTTGATCTATGAATACTAGACATGGAGGTTGATGTAAGCACTGCAACTGGTGTTGATTTTCCAAGGAATTTGATTATATTTAGAAAGTTATTAGTGTTTATTGTGGGTACTCTATGTACCAATATCAAGAAAGCCCACAAAAGGTAACATAATTGGTTAAGGCTGTTACTTTATAAAAATGTTCTAGGTTGTTTGGGATACCTCAGACTCTCCTCCTCATTTGCCCTAAGGACCCAAACATTGCAGCGACTCAAGATAGAAAGAATAGTTCCACCAGAGCTCATAAACTTGGTAAAATTTTTAAACTGTAGCCATGTTTTCAGTTAAATTGACTGATTACTCAGGCTGAAAAAAAAATGATGATGTACTTCAGGATTCTAATATGTATTAATTTGAGTATCGCTTTTAAAATGAAACACAAAATGCAGGATATTATTTCTATTTTCTATTTTTAATGAAAACAAATAAGTCTTGTATTTTCCCCAGGGGGATAAAAACCTGTGTGTGACTGTATAACTGAAAAAGCTAAAATAAAGAAAACAAACAAAACATTCGTTCAGTTATAGCATATGTTGATGTTAACAAAATCATTTTCATTTTATTATTGAAATATTTAATAGTCTGATTAAAACATAACCTTTGTATTTTAATTGTGCTAACATTTCCTGAAATGATTTTTTCTGCCAAAATCTCAGCAAGTAGCATTTCACTGTTTAGGTGAAATGGAGTCCACATGGCTTTCCAATTCTATGAGCTTATTGCTGGTGTGACACATCTGTGCCTTGTGGGATGGTGCTGAAGAGAACCTCCCCATGTCACCTTCATAGTCCATTTACATCATCTTAAGATCCTTTAAATTATTTCTCATTGCCTAGTGTGTTGGTTATTTTTCACTCATTGCTGGGACAAAGTATCTGACACCCAAAATTAGGGATAGAAGGGTTTATTTAGCTCACTGTTTGTGGAGATTTCAGTTCATAATCAGCTGGCTTCAAGGCAGGGTGGTGTGGCTGAGGGGCAACAGTTTATGGCAGTGGCAGATACCAAAGGCAACAAAAAGAAAAAGACCAAAAAGGAAAATCACATCTCCTTCCCTCCTTTAAAGCATATGCAGACTACCTGCAGCAGGGCAGATGCCGCACTCACCCTGCCAATCCCAGCACTAGACAATAAACCAATCATAAACTCTAGATTCAGCCCCCTTGAAAGACCCACTGCCCATGACTACATGAGGCTTTGGGGGAACATCCAGACATAAATGATAGCACCTGCTTTATTGCCTTCAAAATGCCATTAAAAACCTTGTGGTGACTTTTTCCTGTTATTATTTATTGTTCTCCCAGGAATGCACCTTTTTGAGGAAAGAATTTCTTCTGTGCAATGATGTACATTCAGTATTTCATGTATCATGAGAATTCAATACATATCTATTATAGAAATTGATGCTATTGATGAGTATCATACCCACCCTTACACAGGGATAGATACTGAACTACTTTTTCCATATGCTCAAATCTAACCAGCTCCTGAGTCAGTTCAGTAGAAACAGTGGTAAGTTGCCAAGTCTTAACCTGGTGCTACATCCTTGATCCCTCTGGTTCTGCATCGTCCATCTTCTTGGGCTGAGAAGCTACGATATCTGCCCCATCCAACATGCAAATGGCTATTTTAGATTGCTCTACTCTGATTCAATGGACAGCCATTGTGCACTCACCTACCTCTAATCCCACAGGCAGTTGTTGTGCACTCTCCCTCTAATCTTGTAAGCTTGACCAATAAATCCTTCTTCATAATTAAACAAACATTTTCTATTGATAATTTTCTCTTGAGAGCTCTAACTAATGCATCATTCAGAAAATTGTAAAAGTCAAATTACTCTCTCTTCCTGAAATTCCATTCACAAAGAAATAAAGTTTCATATAAAAGAATTCTTTGGAGGCCCTGAGATGAATTAAATGTAGAAACATGACAAAGCTGAAAAAAGTAACTCTTTCGTAATTATTGACTATCAAATTTAGTTTCTGTTTTGCACAGTTTTGGGTATGCACACTCCTTGTCAGATGTGAAGTCAGGGGGAGAAGAGGGAAGGGAAGGAGGAAGGTAAAAAAAAAATGATCAAGAAATGCTATATACATGTACCAATTCCCCAAAATTATATAACTATTATGTATTGCAAACATCCACCTCCCTACTCACACACAAAGACATGTGAACATAGTCTTACGTGTCTGTATCGAGTGCTTAGAGTAATTTATTCTGTTTCCAAAATAATAAGGAAATACTTATTAAATTATTATTTTTGACATGATATGAAATTAATTTTTGACATGATATGAAATGGACATTTTTAATATGATAGACTCACAAGAGAAACTATGGGGCTTTATTTTAGAAAGTTATAAATGTTCTTCCAATGTTGGTGAGAAGGATTTTTTCCTCACTCAAACTTCTCAATAAAAAATCTTATCAAATCTGACTTTCTTCATATTAAGATATATATTTCTTGGCAGCAGAGAATGAAAGTCTTCTTTGTCCATTACCTTTTTTCTTTATCCTAAGCTTTATTATTGCATACACCAAGAAGCTCTGCTGCTATTGATGCAAATACCAATCATTGATCATAACACTAACAACACCTCGAATTCTTAACATTCCCATCTGTCTCTTAATCTTGGTTAGCTGTTAAGTTGGGAGTAGAAAGGATGGTTTTCTGGTGGCTCTTCTCCACATCCACAATAAAAGCAGATCTATCTATTTTATATTACTTATATTTGATTTTGTTTTCACTTAAATTTTTTAACATGTGATAATTTTACATATTATATTCTATAACATGTATACAGCATGAACTGATCAAATTGGGCCAAATAACTTTTTCCGTGTCCTTATCATTTCTTTATGTTTGGAGTTTTTGAGCTTTTTTCATCTAGTTCTCCATAAAATATAAAACAGATTTTTGTGAACTATAGTTTTTTTATGTGCTGTGGAACACTAGAAAACTTATTCCATCTTTGTTTGTCCAACCTTCGGCCTCTTTACCTCCTGCACGCATATTTCTCAGGTTCTACCAATTTTTACTCTACCTTCATTTGAAAAAAACTTTCACATGTGAGAAAGAATATGTAGTATTTGCTTTTCTGTTCCTCTGTCTCATTTAACATAACATTCTCCAGTTCCACTCGTTTTGCTGCAAATGATAGAATAGCATTCTTTTCATGGCTGAATAACTCTTCTGTATATATATGCATAGTTTCTTCATCCATTCATTTCCTGATAGGTACTCCATATAAGTAGCCATGATAGGCTGATTTCATGTCTTGGCCACTGTGAACAGTGCTGCAATATTAGAATTTCAGATATCTCTATGTTATATTGATTTCATTTTAATAAAAACATATTAATAACTATGACTTTTTTCCATTGAGCTTCCGTAATCTCCTAACATAGCCACCTAGTTAATTCTTCCCAATTGCTTGGAAATCTAATAATGGAAAAACCACTAATTTACCCCTTGAACTCTTTTCCAACTAGATCTATATCAGAGAATAAGTTCAAACATAAAGAAAGTATCTGTTGCTATAATTCTCTGCTTTGCTAAACCTATACTATATTAAAATAAAAAATCAGACCAAAAATGTAAAGGTTGATTTATTTGCAGCATTTTATTGTTTTTACTGAGCCTGATTGCTGTAAAAATTGCTTCCATGGTGTTTTCATTCCTAGACAATGGTTTAGATCTCCATAGTACACTGTGCATCATTTATTCTCCAGCAAGAATGCATATTAATATATTAAGAAGCTGAAGCTGGAATTGAACCCACCAAAAGATTTATTAAGGTTGGCATACTCCTCTAAAACTGATTCTTTCATGTAGATTGATGCTTAGTTGCTAGAAAAATTTGCCAGAATAGAGTGAATATAAAGCAAACAGATACAAATGAACACAAGATGCAGAATTCAGCTTTGTAAAATATATGTAATTTCTCTGTTCTATTAAGACATCCATATTAGTCTTCTATAGTGTTGTAGATATCATGCTAGATGCTAAAAGTAATCATTAAATATTAATATATTAAGTGTAATTTTTTAAAAATACAAAGCATATAAAATAGTAAGAATCTCCATTTACATGAACACATACAAACACATACAAACAAAAGGCTAAGAATTTTTGAGACAGAAAGTTTTTGAAGAATTTTTTCTTCTTAGGAAGCAAAAAATCCCAGGAATGACCTGGTCCAACATCACATATCTCACTTTTGGCAGAACAAGATAGTCTGCTGCTACTACTTTGTCAGTTTAGATGTATTTTCACAAACATTTTTAAGGGCACTACTTAGCTGGCACTGTGCAAATGCTTTCAAATATCTACAACCTCAGTAAAATGTGTGCATATGTGTGTATTATTAGTTATCTAAAACATCTAGAATTATTTCTAATTTAATGCTTTAGAACTAAACTGGAGAAGTTTCAAATGTTTAACTATATCGGTCTGTACTAAGTACAGAGTGAACCATATCAGAAATATGAAGACAAATAGAGTATCTGCTGTGCCAACAAAGAGCAAAGATACATACAAGAGATGTATAAAAATGTAACTGAAGTATGATGTGATATCCTGGAATACATATACGGAAGGTGCAGGGATGTGACTTAGTTTGGTCGGGAGGCTCATAATCACCTCAGTGAATAAGTAATTCCTGAGTTGATCTCATCCAAATACAGTGGGGTTGAGATGAGCATACATATGCACTTGATGGTAAAGGACAGGCCTGAGTTGGAGGTATGATTTGGAACATGAAAATAAGTGAAGGAATGTATCCACAGATAAATAATTAGAAATAAACTAAATAAAATTTTAACCTATGCTATTTAGTTTTGAAGTTCAGAATCTTATCAAAGAAAAGCTATAAAACATTCTATGCTCTATTTTAAACAAGAATCTGATATATCCAGAAACCTCAGTTCAAGTAATGTCTGTATATATGTATATGTATTTATTTCTAGTTGTCCCTTGTTCAGCTATAAAGTACTGCATTTGTATGAGGTTTACCTGAGGAAGCTTAGAGATAAATTTTCTTTGTTTTCAAGAAAGTAATGCATTGAGACTCAAAAAAGACCATATAAAAGTTTCTGAGTCACTAAGCTGAATTTCCAGATTCACCGGGCACAAGTTTCATCTCTCAAGTTTTCTTGCTACCAGTTGTTCAGCAGAACTGTTTCTGAACATCTCAAGTGACCAGGAAAGCATTTATTTCTGAATAAGAACATTTCACCTCTGGAGAGCTCTTGCTAGTATCTAATTATTCTTTTATTCACTTATTCAACATGCTATTATTAAGTAGTACCATGCACTAAGCTCTGTGCTAAGTGACAGAAATAAAGCA
>RJWT010024835.1:0-16331 GCA_004365215.1 Cuniculus paca | reverse complement strand
GTATTAGGACTCACCTTCATTTGTAGCTTGAATTTATTTTATAACATGATTGAATTTTGTGTGCTTTAAGTCCCTTGCATATGAACTAATATTAAGCAATATCTTATTGTAGTAATTTTCAGTTTATCCCAAATGGTTGGAAAATGGAATATTGTAGTTAATCTAACATTGTAATAGAGAGACAATTACAGCAGTATTTCACTTGAGTTATTCAGTTCTATAAGTGATACTAAAACAATAATTTTTAATATGTAAAATATTCTGAACATAATGAGAATTGAATTTCTTATTTATTTGGATAGTTCTTTTAGGTGCTAGTAATGTTCTAGTGTATCAGTAGAAGTATCTGCTTTTTTTTTTTTGATATGGAGTCTCATTATGTAGTTCAAGATGGCCTTGAATGCACTGTATCACCCAGGCTGGCTTTGAACTTATGGTGATCCACCTGCTTCAACCTCCTGAGTGCTAGGATTATCATTGTGTGCCACCAGGCCTGGCCTTATTCTTTATTTTCTAAGAAATAAATCACAATCATTTGGCATTTCTGGTTATCCAATTCTGGATTAATTAATCTTGAGAGTTTCTCAACTATAAGGTTAGAGCTGTTTTTTAGTCTCCTTTATTAATCTATTTTTCAAAAAGCTTTTGAAAAAGTAAATTATGGGAAGGTGAAAATGGTTAAAACCCACACTTCTCTTTCATAGTTGCATGAACTCTGATGATTAATAAATACTGCAGACTGGGAAACACCCACTCTAAGGTATTGATAAATGAGATCATTGTAATTTGATGGGGCCATTTCTTACATAAGAGTCAGCCTTCTGAAGAATATTTTCTTTTAATATTAGAGGTCAGATGTTCCACTAGTATTCAGTAGTTCCCAGTATGGAATACTGTTCAATTTTATATACTTAAATATCTACATTCCAGAAATTCAAGATATTATACCAAAATTATTAAAACTTACTTGTATCTTGACAATTCAGAATCAGGGCAGTTCATTCCTACTTACCTCTGGTTCATATGTTCCCACATTTTCTGTTATGACTACCAGTAATCCCTCAGATTGCTTTAAAAGGCCTATCTGGACTTCTTATTAGAAAATGAAGGCTGACTTTGTTATCGTATTTCATCATATGGCACTTAAATTATTATTTTTATGGTACTTAAATTAATCATTAATTTATTGTTGTTAAAGGACCTTTGCTTCCTCATGCAACTATATGTGATAGAAAGTGTGTTTCTTTTTCTCCTTGCAACTCCATGAATTATTTCCATATGTCTTGTTTGAGCTTACTTTCCAAAATAAGTGTCCATTAAGAATATATCGCTGGACATGTCTCACATGCCTATAAACTGAGCTATGGGGGAATGCTGGAAGATCAGAAGGGCAACGTCAGCCCAGGAGACCTCCTCTCAAAACAAAACATAAAAAGGACTAGGGATGCAGCTCAGGGGTAGAGTGCATACTTAGTAGGTATAAACTCTGAATTTAATATCTAGTAAGGGGGAAGAAGAAGATATAACCCATCATTTAAATCTTGTAACAGAGGCTGCTATAGATAACTGTTTTGACTTTGGACTTCCCCTTTAATAAACAGATCAAGTCAAAGTTTTCTAACATTAGAAATTTTCAGCTATCTTCAGAAGACTTCTTATTCTTATGTGAGTTCTGATTAAAATACTACTGAGGCAATGATGAATACCATATTGATTGATATTCAACCTAAAAGTGTCTATCAATTCATAAACTCATTGTATTGGAGGTGTTATCTAGTGTGTGAAATCAGTTTTCCATCATACTTTGTTGTAATTCCACAGATGTGGGTAATAGTGATATTTTTCTCATTTTGGGTTGTGCCCAAGAAATTCTAATGAAGTCTTTAAGTGACTTTGAAAATGTAAAGAGGCTCCAACCTTCAGGGTAAGTAATACAGAGGTACCTTAGTTCACGAACTTAATTTTTTCTACTATTCTGGTTGCAAACCAAGTTGGATGAGAATCAAATCAAATTCAATAGTTAGGATGCTAGGTGTGGTGGTGCACACCTGTAATCCCGGCACTTGGGAGGCTGAGGCAGGAGGGTTGCTGTGAGTTCGAGGCCAGCCTGGGCTACAAAGTGAACTCAAGGCCAGCCTGAACAGCATAGCGAGACCCTGTCTCAAAAAACCAAACCAAACCAAACCAAATCAAACAAAACAAAACAAAACATTTCAGTGGTTAGGTTCAGTGTTGACTTTGTGGGGAAATTCAGTTAAGTTCCTCCAATGAGTACCACTGTATTCACTGTATTATAAATTCAAGAGATTTTAATAGATTATGAGACCATAAATAACTTTCTTTTAAGGTTGAACCCCAATTAATTTATTTAAAATACAAAATGTTGGCTTAAATTCCTTTCTAGGTCATCAGTGATTTATCTGAGCCATTTGATTGTTGTGCAGAATCCTAAATTTGCATCATTCCCTCCTAATCTGAAACCACTGCATTGTTGATGTCTGTTATTTGAATAATCTGTTTCTTCATTTGCTCTCTCTTGGCAAGTCCCTGCAAGGCAAGCGGGTGAAGTTAAATCTATTTCTTTTAGGGGCAAATAATACTGCTGCCCCCAAATTTGGCTTCTATCAAATAATCTATAGCCCATTAATGATATTAGAGAGTTTGCTGTAACTATTTGGTATTCTTTCAGAGTATTAGATGAAGATAAAAGGCAATTTTTTACACCTCTTACTAGTGTGTGACCAAATGGGCAGAAGTATGCAAAATGGGCTGTGTGTTGTATTTCCATACTCTGTGGTTCCTTAATTGCAACCTCCCCCAAGTTAAACATATTGCACTTTCATCTGCTGTACAATATAGATGATCCACATTTATTTTTGCAGGGATAGATTTCAAATGAGTTTAGAGAGCAGATGTTTTTGCATTTGTATTTGCCATCCTTTTCCTGATGCCGTACCAGAAATACAGAGGGAAAATGCATTGCTGCTGTCCTTGGTGAATTTTGTATGTCTTTTTGATTCAGGCTGCTGCATTCTAATGCATGATAATGTGACAACAACAGTCAAGCAAGAGGATTCCTTGGTTTCCTAGTGCTCCATATCAGTATTGCAGTTGAGTGCAGAGATTTGACCATCTTCAACTCTTGGTAATTCCCCATAGAATCTTTGGGTGAAAAGCAAATTCAGTCAGCTCTTGCTCTGATAGTCCTCTGTTTCAAGACTGAATTTATGCAGTTACAGGTTTGCAACTGAACTCAAAAATACCAATCTAGATATATACCTACACATAATGTCTTTAGAGCATATTTTCAGCATATATTATTTTCTGCTTGAGGATCCAAATAAAACACCTGCATTATTGTAAGTTATATGTTCAAATATGTATTGTTCTTAACTTTCCTGTCTTTCCAAACATGATGCCTAACAGAATATTTTGTCGTGAACATTAGGCAAATCTCTGCAAACTAAATTATGCCTGAATGCAGATACAGCACAATAGAGTAGGAAAAGCACTATGTGAGAGGACCTACACAGTGCCATACTTATCTACGCTCTATAACTCATTATCCCACACTGAACAGCTCTTAATAATACACATTTGTTTCCAAACAGTTTCTGAGGGTCATGAATCCAGGAGCAACTTAGCTGGGTAGTTGTGGCTTTAGGGTATTTCCTGAAGCTGCAGTGAAGATATTAGGGGCACATCTGTCAATTGAAAACTGGAGGGGATGTTTCCAAGATGGCTCATTCATACCACTTCTGAGAGTCTTTAATTTCTTGTTGGTGTAAGGAACCCTGGTTTCCTCAGCACTTGGGCTCCTTCCTAGGATTGCACACATGGTAGCTGGCTTCTTTCAGAGTTAGTGATCTGAGACAGTTAAAGAGAAGCAGTTCTCAAGATGGAAGTTGTAGTATCTTTTATAACCTGGTAGTGAAGGTGACATAGCATCACTCTATTGCACTTTATTGGAGCAAACAGGTCAGAACAAGGACTTGACTACATCAGAAGGTGGAGATAATTGAAGGCCAATAATCCCAGGACTAGGGAGGCTGAGGCAGAAGGATCATTGTGACTTCAAGGACAGCCTGGGCTCCGTAGTGAGTTAAAGGCAGTCCTGCTACACATAGCGAGACCCTGTCTGAAAGAAAAAAGAAAACTTAAGGGCTAACTTGAAGGGTGACTGTAACAAATGTCAGTCTTCTTTCTGATTATTATATGACCTTACATAAGTGGACAGCTAGGATTTCCTGCTAGGAGAGACATTAGGATTTCTGAATGATCGCTTGAAATGTAAAGCTCTTGTGAAATAATGGATGTGTATTTTGTAAATATGCAGTAGCTTTCATTTGTGAAGCTTGATTAAGGAACTATATTTCCTTTTAGAAAAAGAACAAACAACAAGCAAGCAAGCCATGGGGAATGAAGAATGGAGAGAAGTGAAGAAAGGGAGCAAAAATGAACGCTTTTTTTGTGGGCAGGGACTAGGGGTCTTTCTCTCCTTTGGCCTCTCTGTTTTTCAGTTTAACTGCTCACAGAACAGGTGCTCAGGTCCTCAAATTACATTCCCCCTCCTCTTATATGTTAAACAAAGAAAAGCTATTCATTATTTGTTCCTTTTCTCAGCTGGAGCAGATTTATTGAAATCAAATGAATTTAAATCAGTAGCCAGAAGACCAGATTTAAATTACTAGCACCAGTACTCCCTGATTGCCTTCCTCAAAAATGGAACTGAATGTTGAGCTCCATTAGGAAAGGACAGATAAGATAGCTATTAGTGTTTTCATAAGCTACTGACCTTGGTTGAGTATAAACTAGAATCTAGAAAGTGACTGCATTTATAATTCCTGTGCTCTGGATCATATTTCCCTGTGGATGACTTTCCATTTCATTTCGTGGTATCCACTTTGTGGAGATGTCATTTTACTGTTGGAATCAAGGTAGCAACCTCTGTTTCCTTAGTATAGCAAGTGACTGGAGATTACTAACCAGGTGGAGTCCTAAGTGCTTCTTGTACATCTGCTCAGAGTTAACTTTGTTACCTCTGCTGTAGTTGGAGCTATGGTGTGCTCTAAAGACCCATATGTAAAAGACCCACCTAGGCAGCTGCAGGGGAGATGGTAGAAGCTTCAGGAGGTGGGACTTGTTGGAAGGAAGTGACGTCACTGGGACGTGCCCTTGAAGGGTGTACTGGGTTGAGATCCTGGCCCCTTTTTTCTCTCTTTGTTTGGTGACTGACCTAAGGTAAGTAAGCAGCTTTACCCTACCACATTCTTCCTTCTGTTATCTTTTGCCTCACCATAGACCAAAACCAATGGAGGCAAATGACTATGGACTAAAATCCCTGAAACTGTGAGCCAATGTTACTCTCTCTTCTTTATACTTATTTATTTCACATATTTTTTCACAACTGAAAGCTGAGTCACTTATCCCTTCAATCTTACCTTTATATGCATATGCAGTGTTGAATAGTGTTATTTGAAGAAACTGGTTTGAGGTTGTTTAAAAATGGACTATTTCAGGTTTTTTCCCCTCTCAAGAAATAACTTCAGCAGATAATTTCTCATATACCCTGACAATTCTCACACATTTGTTGCTTCATTACCTACTAAGTCCCTGACTTTGACTCTTATCTCATATCTGAGATGTCTGTCAGGGAAGGGATGAAAACCAGGCACTGGTTGTAGGCATTCTCTGAGCATGTCGATTTTTATTTTTCGTTTCCTTTCCCTTTTCCTTTTTGATTCATTTCTTTTTCATTGCCTAGATTTTGCATTTTACTTTGACCATTTGAAATGTCCTCTGAGTCAAAACACCTGGATTGAAAGAGCTGCTCAGTTAATCTTTATCCATAAAAAATGGCTTCTTACCAAATCAGAGTTAGTTACTATCTACATCCTTTACTTCTCAGCTCTCAAGCATGGTGGACAAATCCAGGTGATGTTAACTATGCAGTTCCTTAAATCTGCCCCTTCCTCTGCATCCTACTGTTGTCACTGTCCCTCCCCTCTTTGCCATTTGAATTTCCTTGTAATATAGACCTTCTAAATAAAAAGGGAATACAGTGAAGTGATTCAGCTAGAATAGTGCTTCTAATAGAAAAGGAGAGGGATGGGAAGCAAATGTGAGATCAGGGAGATTAGGAGGCTGTTTGCCATACACTGTAGTTGACAATGGTGTCTTTAGCAGAGTTGTGGCAGTGGAAATAGTGAGTACACTTGTGCAGCGCTTGAACGCTTGTGTACCTACCATTGTAGGCGCATGTCGGTGTTCATTAAAATCCTCTACCTCCACCCAGAAGGGAGAATTGTCCTTGTCTGTATATTAATTTCATTCTTTTCTCCATTGTTCTTGCGCCTATAATTTGCATACTACATTATAATCTTTTTAAGCATTACATAAGTGGCATGAATTCTTTTCTTGTGACTTTTTGGCTAAGTATTATGTTTGTTAGATTTATTTATCGTTTTGTATTTATCTACAGTTTCTTCGTGCTCACTGGTACATACCATTTCATTTGTATGATTATTCCATACTTAGGCATTCTATTGAAAGTTATGTTCAGTTTGTGCATTTCTAGTGCTGCTGCTCTGAATATTCTGTATGCTGGTACACATGAACTGTTATGTGCATCCAGAAGGCAAATTATGAATCATAGAATGCACATTCTCAAGTTCATTAGATACTGTCACACTGTTTTCCATGGTACTGTCACAAGTTTTCATGTATGAGACTGCCTCTTGCTCTACACCCTGTGAATACTTATAATTGTTCAACTTTAATTTGTTGTCAGCTGGAGTGCTGTATCATAGTGTCTTCCTGGGATTTGCTTAGTATTGCTTTCCCTGGTAATGTAATTGAGTACCTTTTCACAAGATTACTGGCTACTGGATTTCTTCTTTTGTCCTGTGCCCATTTGCACATTTTGTGGGCTCTTCTATTTGGCTGTCTCCATTCTCTCACTGATTTGTGCCATTCTTTATATTTTAGGTAGATGTGTTTTGCATATATATCCTCACCCTACATAGCCTGTTATTTTCTCTTTGCAGATAAACAGTTCATCAGTAGAAGCATCAAGTATGTCTGTGCCTCTGTGCCTGAACCCATTTTACTTTTGATTAGGGCTCCACCCTGAAGTGGCACCTGATTCCTCCTACTCAGTCTTTAAGCACCTGAGTGACTTCTTTCACTGCAAATGTGCCTCTTACTGTACTGCCGCCTCTTACAGTAATTGAAGTGACTCAGTTCCGCATCTGTTTCAGTGTGAATTTTGATACAAACGTAGCTATTTTTATGAAAAGTAATGTGTATTGACTAAGTCCAGTAAACATGAAATTGGTGATAAAAGAACATAATAAAATGTGAGACATTTCACTTATACTGGGATTAGAATGAGTCTCATAAGGATCCAAAGTTGTACCACACATTACATCAATCCTTAAGTAAATAATTGTTCACTGAATACACTCAAAGGTAGATTGGAAGCAATAGGGTTTACTTAGAATGTTTTTCATGATTTCATAAATTTTGCATTTGAAGACAGTTATACTCATTTGAATGATAAAATCCTCAATTTAGGTGTTGGGACCTATCCATGCTATAACTTATTTTGTCAATTCTAAGAGTGTGTGTGTGTGTGTGTGTGTGTGTGTAGTGTAATGTGTATAGTACTGGGGATTAAACCTAAGGCTTTGCTCTGAGCTACATCACAGCCCTGTTTTGTTTTGTTTTTTTTTTTCTTTTCAGTTTTTAATTTTGAGACAGAGTCTTGCTAAGTTGCTAAATTGCCCAGACTGGGTTTTAATTTATGATTCTTCTTCTTCAGCCTCCCAGAGTGTTGGGAATATAAACATGTAACACCATGCCTGGCTAAGTAAAATATTTTTAGGCTAACATCAAGAATTTTATTTTATGTGAACTAAAAGATACTTGGCCACATTTTCCATCATAGCCATGGCTACTCAAAACCTGTCTTTGCTTTGGTAATTCAGCTGTCCTAAATCAATTTTGAATGCGCTATAACAGCTGTGATCAACCACAAAGCTGTTATTAAGCTTTCTCAAGAAAACCTGTTATTAAGATGAAAGAAGAAAATTCTGCCACCTTTTGACATAATGAAACATTTTCATGATACAACTGAACTAGATTGATTACCTTTTCAAAGTTAGCAAAAATTAACGTTTAAATGCCCTTTGTAGATATGGTTAAAGAACACTATAAAAGGAACAAGGTGTAATGTAAGGTGTAAAAATGCTTCAATTCTAATATTCCTAGTTGGTGTACTACTTTCTAGACAATGCACTCACGCAAGGTCATGCAGATTAGCAGGTAACCGTAGGTCGGGGCAGCCATAGTCTGAATTACTTGAGGATTCAAGTCCTAAAAAGGTAGAAATATTTGCAGAGATGGGGTAAAGACTGTGAGATCCTACTGGGTGCCACTTCTTCTTTCCCCTCCTCTTATGCTGTCCTGGTCTTCACCTCCATGATACTCCATTCCATCAACGTTCTCAACTTTGAGTTTACACACCTATCTATGAGAATTGAGATTTCCAGATGAATCTAAGACTATTCAATTTAAAAATATATGCATTGCTGACATCCCCCTTTTAGACATTACTAGGCTAGAGAAAGGCACAAATTACCCAAATTATACCTGTCAGCTGGGAGAAAATGAAAAGGTGAAACTTTTGAGATGAAAGGAGACACATGTTATCATCATCTTTAGTATGAAATGAAAATGCAGAATGTTTAGGAGGTTCATACTCATTTCTGTTATTGGCAAAACTATTAATCAAAGCAGCTTTGACTTCATATTGCTGCTATTTAAATAAACTGGAAGCTGGATCCAACTAGATGGTGAGAATTGAATGTTAAGCAGCATGATCGTCCAGCTTCTTATGGTCACTATGGTAGAAGGTACACTAGTTATACATTCCTATACTAGTTACAGGAATATGTAAATTCTGGGCTTTAAAAAATAATGTACTCACTATTATTTGAGTCCTCACAGTAGAAACCTTATCGTAATTGAAATAACCATTTTGGTTTTGTGTATATATAAGATCAATGATAATTCAGGAACTATGCATCACTTTATAATTGTTAATAAAAATACTTCTCTTTTTTATTTTGTTTGCCCAGGCCAAATCTCAAAAGTAAATATTTCCTAGCACCTATAAAATTAGAAATGACTCAGTATTAAGCAAACGTCAGTGAATTGTTTTAGGTGACTTTATAGTAAATAAACTTTTCTGTTTTTTGGTTGGCTTTTTGTTAAAATAGGTGTCAATTTTTTTTTTTGATTAACAAAACTAAGCTCATACTTTAAATAGGAACTAGTACAGTTGTCCCTGACTCCTTAATTTATGAATAATACAAGGATCTTTTGCCATAGGAGTGCTAATATCCTGGTCTCCTTTTCTTCCATATTCTGGGTCAGTATCTGAGTTGCCACTAGTGGTGAACAGGATATATGAGGTCCACATATGCATATGGTAAACAGGCTTCTCGTGCTCTGCTTATCTGCTGTTATCCATCTGTAGCAATTAAAATTACTTTTCTACAGTCTAAAGTACACATACACATGCGGTTAGAAAATGCAATATCTTTTGCATCTTTACTAGAACACACACCAGCATCTATTAAAATTAGTTTTATAACTTAAAATTTTTGTATTGTTTTGTTTTGTTTTGTTTTGAGGCAGGGTCTTGCTATGTAATTCTGGCTGGCCTTGAATTCACTATGAGGTCCAGGCTGGCCTTGAACTCATGGCAATCCTCCTGCCTGAGCCTCTCAAGTGCTGGGATTACAGGTGTGTGTCACCACTTCAGCTTTTTATAATTTATAACTCATTACAGGAGAGTACCCGTGTTCCTATGATTTTGTGGGTTTCTGTTTGTATATTCCTTAACTGTAGTCTCAGCTAACCTAGTTTGAAGTGTTTTTTCAACTTATTGAACTTGAAGTCCTTGTATTCCATGCCCAACATTACCATCCCTTCTTTATCCTCCATTGCCTTAAACAGTTTTAATGTGGTTTTATATTTTGCCCTTTGTTCATTAAGCTAATTGACAATAATTCTGTGGCCCAGCTTTGACGGTGAGAGCTGTTGCTGGTAGCCAGAACCATGGATGAAGGTCTTTACTCTGCAGTGGGGGAGATGGCAAGAGACTATGGTGAGGTGATTCAGATTCATTCCTTTTACAGCAAATGTGAATCCAAAACGTGGGTCCTCACAAGGTATTCAGGATTCTTACTGAGATGTGGGCAGAACCATGACTACGTGAATTAATTGAAAAGATTCTTATTCTCTTCTGTTTGTAACTAAGAGTGTGCAATATAAATCAGGGTCCCCAGCCAGATTAAAACTCTTGTGTGATTCTTTTTGCACAAATCAAAGGTACAATATAGTTGACCCTGAAAGTCTTGCATCTGTGGTAGCCATTTCAGATTCACATGCAGTGGGGTTTCTCTTTGATTGATTAGCCTGTATCCCCAGTTGTTCATCATCTCCTTGTCTCAGTCTCTTAAATATGTACTCCCTCTTATAAAATTTCTTTTCCTGTGCATTTTTGTGTCTGTGCACCAAGCCCTGCTTTTTGGTGGGTTGTCGGAGGCCTCATCGCTCCTATTGAACAGCTTCATAAGGAACCCAGCTGTTTGCTGTCAAGGGTTTTCTCTTTTATTAGTCTCAGAAGGCAGGACTGGCAGGGCGCAGCATGTTGGTACAAGATCCCAGCTGTTGCAGTGGTGCTCTTGGAGCCCCCGCTCATTTGGAACTTGAGGAAAAATTCGACCTTATCATAGCAGTTGTTTCTCTTTGTTCATTTGTTTTTGAGGGGCTCGCAGTGCAACATAAAGGGATGTGGATAACTTTGAACAAACTGTATAGATGTAGTATGGAGAAAAACTGAAGTTATTTTTGCTTTTTGAACTTTGTAATAGAAATTTATGGAGTTTAATACATTGGATAAGATGGTAGCTAATGTGGATATAGATGCATTTGCCTTGGTGCACCTTTCTTTGGTAAAGAACCTGAGCAATCTTGGCCAAATTTATTTGCCAATTTCAAAAGCAAGATAAAATCATTTCTCAGAAGCCTGCTGAAAAGTTTTGCAGAAAGGAAAGGGGTTCATGCTGTTATATGAAAAGAAAAAAAATGTAATAAAATCAGATTCTACATAAAAGGGACCTGGCTTCATGTTCAAGTTCTTTGGGTCACTTCTCCATGCCAGGAACTTGGAGATAGTTTGATAAGCTGACCAAATTATTGAATAATGGATTCAAATGCTTTATGCAAAGAAAGTGTCTACTTTTATCCTGTTGTGAAAAATTGATGGACAAGAATGCATATAGTAGCATACATTTATATTTAATAAATATAAACTTAGTTAAGACGGGGAAGCTTGAGAGAAATACTTGGTTGGGATAGCATCATTATCCAGTTAAAAATAACCTTTCCAGGTCATGTAGTTTTGTTTGCCGCAGTGAAATAAGTTTATTTCAGCAGAATGAAGCCATTATTAGCTTGGCAGAGTCCACTTGTCGGAATTTTATGGAGCAGAACACCGTTTGGCTGGGAAATTCAATAAATACTGTAATGTGAGAGGAGTTAAACTCCAAGGGCTGCAGGGGCAGGGAGTGGGGGATTTGTTGCTAATTCATTGGTTTACAGCTCCAATAAGAAAGCATTAGGATATATGATGGATTATCATTAGAGATCAGGTCCACAAACCTTGTGTGAATTACCAAGGCAGCAGGATGTGTGAGTGAAATAAAAACTTTAAGGTAGATTAAGATCTATAGCACTGATGGGGCAGCATAAATACTGAAGTGTCTTGACATTCAAGCTTTTTATTTTTCTTTTTTTGGAGGGTAATATGTCTTCTTTACCTGCTGTCCTGCACTATCTGGGATTTCTAGAGGAATGAAATACAGTTGAAAACCCTGTGACCACATAATCTAGTCATCAGACCAATACAGCAATTTAAAAATGGAACTGAGTAATTTGTCATCTTAACAGTGTATGAAACCAAACTGTTGGCCACTGTCGACAATGGGCTTCACCTTGAGGATGTGAGTTGGAATGGCTGGTGCCACGTGGCTGAAGTCCTGCCTCTGCCACAGTGTCACCTTATGCAGTTTATGTAACTACAGCAAGACTCGGGTTCCTGATCTGTAAAGTGGAGCTAAGTAAAGCTCTGTGGAGTCGCTTGAATTTAAAATGAAAGTGTGTACATAAAGTTTTAGTACACTGCCTACCTAGCACATAGCAAAATAAACATTGACAATTAATACAGTACTTCTTAGTTGAATACGAATAGAACACATCAGTGACCTTAAGATATAATGTCAATAAAATTGCACTCTATGTATGCCCTTATTAGTCACTCTTGGACATCAATGCACACATGTACTTTGTAAATACATAATGTTGTACTTATTTGTGCTCACATTTTAAAATTTATTCCTTTATGAATATTTCCACTCATTGTTATGGTTCATATATATTTTCATGAATTAATATTCTGATCTTGTTATCTTGTAATTTGCTTGATCTTCTTGGGGAGGGTTATTGAGTTTAAGACTGAGATTGAGTCTTCAGCATGGTAAGATCTAGTTAGATGGGGAAAAAACATCTGAGGTTTACAGGAGAAAATTCATTTGAGGTAAAATGTTATTGCTTACCTGTTTGAGATTACTGTGTTTTTCTGACAATTTAGACTGTTGAATTTCATGTGAAGAAATCTGAAATACTTGTTTTCATTTGTTTTGTGTTCCATGTATCTATGTTGTTTGAAAATTCCCTTGATATTCATTTTTGAAAAAGATGAATTAAGTATGCTATACCCATACTATTGAAAGCAAAATGAGGCAAAAAATTTCAGGAGTGATAAATTCAGGAGCTCTATCAGCAACATGGCGATGGTAGTTAATAACAATGTATTATATAGTTTAAAAATATGAGATGGTAGACAGTTAACTTATGTTAGCTACTCCACTATATGTATATATAAATCACCATGTGGTGCATCATAAATATAGACTACTTTTGTTAACCAAGAATAAATGAAAAGGGAAGAATTTTGCTGCAGAGACTGTATGTTTAACTGGCTTATTGGAATGTCTGATCTGCTGACCATTGATCTAACCTTGCTAGGCCGGTTAGGAATAGTAGCAAAGACCTTTTACCTTGTCAGAAGTTACTGGTATCCAAGAGGTAGGACACATTCCATATCTCTTTTGGAAAAGGAGACTTGGTGCAGTGTGTTAGTAGAATTCGCATCATTCACTCGACAGCCTTCCCTTCTCATGTTCTTGTGTACATTCTGATTAGAGTCAGAACGCTCTGCAATTTATTTAATTAAAGCACTGTCCTGGAGTTCGTTACTGCAAAATATTAGTGTGTGCCATGTGACCTTTAAAATTTTAGAAAGTGGTCGCAAAACATGGAGATTGACTGTTTATTCCTTTATTTTACTGCTTTTTTGGTAATTCTTTCCCCATACTATGCAGTCTTACTTTGAAAACCTGCCTTCCATTCATGGTGAATATTTTGACATATCTTTTCTTCAGCAAGGAAGCAGAGCCCCTGACCATGACGTTCTTCTTTAAATTAATATCTTTATCTCCTAAGGGCATTTTCTTTGAATCTGATAATTTTAACTCCTACAGATTAAAACAGACACCACACTGTGGGCTTCAGAGCACCTCTAAGCCTTCTACAGGAATCCCCAAAGTCAATTAAAGACAAGACCCTGACTCCTAAGATTCATTAGATAGAAAATATACTACTTGACAGCTGATTGCTAACTACTGACAATAAATCAGATCTCTTGTGCCATTCCTTGTCTGAAGGCACACCGCGGCAAAGCATTTTGTCAGTCATAAATTGAAGAAACTATCAGAGGCTGCAAAGAAATGATTGGGGAGATCAGATCCAACTATCCCCTGTCTTACAATCGACTTCTACTTGTAATTACAGTTAAACCTAAGGAGAAGATTTCTTCAGAGTGTAATGGCTCCCGTGGGCATCTTTTACTGGAGCATGTTAATTTATATGTACAATATCTGACCGCAGCTGATCAATAACAAGACTGTGATGTGCAGAAGCAAATGCGGGAGATACTGTCAGCAACCATACCTCTGCAACAGACATGGATCTGTTTCCAAGCTTATTTTTGGCATGTTCTCCATCCTTTCTTGCACCTGGCAACTGAGGTGTGGGTATACTTTACTCGTTTCTATTTTCCTATGTCAGGCTTCTTGGGGATACAATATTCTTGGCCTTAAAGATCATGCACAATAATTAATGTTCATTTAAGGAGTATGATTAGGCCTTGATAAAAATTTTGATATTTTATTGTAGGGACTCAAAGAGCCTGAGAGTTTGAGGTGTCCATGTGACCCCAAGATTGCTTCTGATACCTCATAGTCATTAAAAGCCTGGGCATTTTTCTTGGGATTTCTCCTGCAGTGTCCTCTCCACTTGGAAAGATCATCTTTTTTCTTTTCCCTTCCTTCTTTTCTCCTTTTCCCTATCCGAGTTATTTTTCCCCTTTGAGCAATTTCTTACCCTTTCACAATATTAATGCTTCGAATTTTTACTGAATACCAAGTATTATACTTTATAATTTTATGTTGATAATTATGATCAATTTAGAGCAGTTTTCTTTGCATTTATTTGGAAGATTACTATTCTTAGTTTTTCCCCAGAAGGGGTATATCTTATAAATATTCCAAGAACTGGTAGATTATTACTTTGAATATTTGCCACTTCTTTCCTCTCATTGGCCTTTTGATGTTGTACTGTATGGTAAGATGTAGAATGTACGTTTAGTAATAGTAATTATTCAATTCACATGGTTACTATAATAAAATCCAATGCATCCAGCTAATAAAAAATCAAAAATTAGAGTCTTTGTAAGGCAAATAGTGTTTTGTTGATAATACTCTCCAGGATCAAAAAAGAACCCGTCAACATAATGTGTGAGCAGATATGCCTTTTCAGGCCCTGCTGACTGCAGCAGTCACAAAACCCCAGGATTCGGCTGAGTTTGTGCAACACCAGCCTGAGGCATAAAAGCTCGTTTGCTGTGCTGATTAAAGGGGAAGCTTGGAATGATGGAGGAGACAGTAACATGTCTGACTGTGTGTGTGTGTGAGTGAGAGAAAAGTGAGAGACAAAATGAGTTAGAGTGCAAATAAGCAGGCTGGTTTTTCTAATGTTGTGTGTAGTTATAATAATGTTTCACACTCTGGTGATAAATATTATCCCTAATAATTTCAACAGATGAAATGGTGCAAGTATTCCACTGGGAATCTAAACTACATTTTACCCCTCCCCTTCTCCAGCATAATGATTTACACTGAAGTAGTATGAAGTTGGAAGGGGAGAAAATAACTGAGAGGGGATGACAAAGGGTTGAGGAAGATCCATGGTGGCCTTAGTTAATGGTTGCAGTGTTTTCTAAAAGAAAAGAGATAGAAAATATATGTATATAGAAAAGGGAGAATGAGTTAAAGTTGCTTCACTTTGTTATTTTGCTTAACTGATCCTTAAGTAGTTTTTCACAGTTGTGGTCATTGGCCTATTCACTGTCATTGCCTTATCAGAAGATGAGAACATCTCAGAATGTAGGAGTGACTCAGCTATCAGCAACATGTGAAAAATTGGCCAAACTCAGCAGGACACTTGAGGTCTAAGATAAATGAAAGAAGAAAATATGTCTTAAGAAAAAATAAGGTGGTGGCAGTTATCTCATGCTTTAAGAAAGGAACGATTTTATTTCTAATTTGGGTTTGAGGTAAGCAAAATGTTAGATTGCACATCAGATAGGCTGGTCTAACCTGTGGCTGTTATGCTAGCTTACAATTAAAATACATGGGTAGCATAGAGACCAAAATACCTATACATCAAAAGTGGTGTAAACCTTTTAGGGAGAGAGATACTACTACAGAGCAACACAATAAGGGT
The DNA here is from genome assembly GCA_004365215.1 of Cuniculus paca. Lineage (NCBI taxonomy): Eukaryota > Metazoa > Chordata > Mammalia > Rodentia > Cuniculidae > Cuniculus > Cuniculus paca. Next base: position 356 of record RJWT010024835.1, on the reverse strand, counting down.
TTCAGCTTGAGGTCCCAGATCTGAATTTCTTCTGAGAAAGCAAGTAACCAAATCTGAAACATTGTCTTTCATTTTAAAACATTGCTCTGGAAGACCCTCTGTGGATTGGTCAGTACCTCAGAATGAGCAGAAGGTCTCTTTCTGCTGTGTTAAGGATGTTTGTCATGGTAGGTTATGAAAAAAGACTTAATGTGAAATGACAGATTAAAAATATGTTATAGATTCTCTTTGAATCTAGTTGTTAAAATTAGATACCATAGGACCGTATCCTTGGCAAAATGTACAAATTCAAAACTGAGAAAAGAATTTTAATAAAATTTAATATACGATCATTCCTTACCATTAACTACTGCTGG
>RJWT010024834.1:0-16349 GCA_004365215.1 Cuniculus paca | reverse complement strand
AGTCCTGTGACTTTTTCTTGGAAGGCTGGAAAGTAGGCAGGTGTGGGGAGGTGGGCGCAGCTCGACTTGGGGAGAGCGTCTTCGATCTTGGTTTGGGAAAAGATTGTTTAGAGATAGCGGTTTACAGCTGTCTGTGGAAAAGCTTGAGACCCCTGGGTACACAAAATGCCTTCCCTTCCAGGCTGCGCTGCCCAGAAAGGTTGGCTCTTGCAATCCGGAAACTGAGTGGGGTTTTCTAGACAGCATGAGGGATAGGGAGAAATTAGGTGGGCTCCTGTCTGAATCCGGCACCAGACCACTTTTCCAGGGCAGGTCGGAGCTGCGGAGATGGCTCAGGGTGCTGGGACACAACACCACTGAAACAGTAGAAGGCACAAAGTGTTGGGTTCTGGGTATAAAAAGAGCAAGTCAGGGAACGCGGGGAGAGGGCTGAGGGGCCCAGTCAGGGAGGAACGCTGGAGCAAAAGAAAGATGGGCACAGTGAACCCTCGCTCGGAACTCAGAGGAAACGGGTCCAGACGGCTGAGGTGCTGTGGGTGCGGTCTCCTCCGTAATCGCGCCTTACATGCCTATTTTCTCCCCTCTCAGAGGCCAAGTTGCAGAAGTTTGACCTGTTCCCCAAGACACTGCTGCAGGCAGGCCGCCCGGGCAGCCCGCAGCCTCCGCCGGGGAAGCCTTTATCGCCCGAGGGCGCGGACTCAGGTCCCGGGACGTCGTCCCCGGAGGTGCGACCCGGCTCGGGCTCGGAGAACGGCGACGGCGAGTCGTTTTCGGGGTCGCCGCTGGCCCGGGCTTCCAAGGAGGCCGGCAGCAGCTGCCCGGGCAGCGCAGGCCCTGGAGGCGGCGGCGAGGAGGACAGCCCGGGCTCCGCCAGCCCTCTGGGCTCCGAATCCGGTTCCGAGGCTGACAAAGAGGAGGCCGAGGCCGCGCCGGCACCAGGGCTGGGCGGAGGGCCGGGTCCACGCCAGCGGACACCGCTGGACATCTTGACGCGCGTCTTCCCGGGCCACCGGCGCGGCGTCCTGGAGCTGGTGTTGCAGGGTTGCGGCGGCGACGTGGTGCAGGCCATCGAGCAGGTGCTGAACCACCACCGCGGGGGCCTGGCGGCCGGCCTGGGCCCCGCAGCGCCCTCGGATAAGGCCGCAGTGGGTGCGGCAGCTGCTGCGGACGACGCATGGCCGGGTCGCGTCGACACCGCGGCTGCCGGGGGACCCGGGCTGCCCGCGCCCCTGCAGGCCGGGCCCGCTGCGCCCCCGCACCACAGACCCTTGCTGGCAGGCGCCATGGCGCCTGGGGCGCTGGGCTCGCTGAGCAGCCGCTCGGCCTTCTCGCCCCTGCAGCCCAACGCCAGTCACTTCGGGGCTGAGGCGGGCGCCTACCCGCTAGGCGCGCCTCTCAGCCTCAGCCCGTTGCGCCTGGCCTACTCGGCGGCGGCGGCGCACAGCCGCGGCCTGGCCTTCATGGCGCCCTACTCCACCGCCGGCCTGGTGCCCACGCTCGGCTTCCGGCCGCCCATGGACTACGCCTTCAGCGACCTCATGCGCGACCGCTCAGCCGCCGCCGCCGCGGCCGTGCACAAGGAGCCCACCTACGGCAGCGGGCTCTACGGGCCCATGGTCAACGGCGCCCCGGAGAAGCAGTAGGGCGAGGCCCCCAAAGCCAACCCGGCCTTGTCCCTGCGGGCCGAGGCCCCTGTGCCCTTGGCACGTGCTCTGCCCCAGCTGGGGTCCTCCTGCTCCCCGAAGTCTTTGCTGTTTTGTAAAGGGGGTGGGTGGCGAGGGCTGGCGAAGGGGAGCAGCTACAGGCACAGGTGCGCTCGCAGGGCTGTGCGCTCTGGGTCCTCGCCCCTCTCCGGACACCTCCTCCAGGCTCGCACAGCCGCTTTTCCAGAAGACCAAGGATTCCTGAGAACTAGGGGGCGGCTGCCACTAGCTCCCGCTGGCCACGCCGGCTGCGCTCTCAACTCCGAGATTCTGTTGTATGTCTCCCCAGGCCCTCTCTTTTAAATTTTTTTAAAAAAGTATTCTAACAAATATAAATTTAGGATGTATACATCTCTTGGCACTGAGTTGAGTCTTTGGGACACACATATATATCGATATCAATTGTAAAAAAAAAAGGAAACAAGTTCTAAGGTGCACTTTCCTTGTTGCGGTATTTGTCGCTCTCTTTGTTGCTTATGCCGATAAGCATGGGTTTCCTTGGTGCAGTGTGAGTTTTTATATATGTATAAATCTATATATAATCTATACATATATATATATACAAGCCAGTGTATAATGTTATAAAATGGAATTCTAAGTTATTAATTGTAATCTGTAGGTGACCTCGGTATTAACGTGAAAAACATTCAAAAACAAGCATAAAAAGGACAACATGGAAAAATTAGACAATGCGCACATTGTCCTTATCAGGTTTCATAGTTAAATATACTGCAAACTCGGGGTGAATCCTGCCCACCCGCCCCCTTGCCTGCCGCCGGCCTCTCCCTCAGGAGCCGCCACGGTGCGCCCAGAAGCAGGGACCCAGCGGCCGCGGCCGAGCCAGAAGCACCGCGCGGGCGCCCTCGCTCCCGCGACTCGCCGGGCGCCCTGGCCGGAGATCTGCAGTGAGAAACACTGCTGCAGAGAATCGCTCACTTTGTGCTTTCCTTTGCCTAGATACGAACTAGAAATAAATGTTATTTTCTAAGAAAACAGCGCCGAATCCCGTCCCCCTTCTCAGGCGGCGGGTAGAAAAACATCTTTATTTTGCTCTGGGACCGCGGTTGCCAGGGAGCGCCTTGACCGAGGTCCTGCGCAGGCCTGGCCTCAACCCTCGGGTCGGGAGCGCAACCTGCCCGCGGCGCCCCGCGGCCCCGCGGCCTCAGCACGGCCCAGAGCGCGCGGACCCGACGCCCCCGCTGAGCGACTGGGAACCTGCGACCCCCCGGCGAGAGCTTGCGGTTCGGGACCCAGGCCGGGCCTTCCCGGGGGCCTGGCGGGGCCGGCGACACGCTTCCGGCTCTCCCCGGGGCGGAAGCTGTGCGCGCCTCGCGTCTCAGGTTCGGAGCCCAGGACAGCGGAGCTGACCAGCGGGGAGAGGCGCGGCGACAGTTCCGGCTGCAGGGCTGGCGGCCTGGGCGTTAATTTGGGGGTGGCAGGCCACTGCCTTCGCCCGAAGCAGCGTTAGCAGAGTGGCTGTGCGGCTGTCTCACACCCTCCTAATTTTCTTTTCCCGAGCGGAGCTGAGCAAATTAGCGGCTCCGGGCCGACCCCGTTCCCTCTCTCGTCCCTCCCGCGCCCGCAGGGGGGCTCCCCCTCTCCAGGAAGCTGAGTGCCCCCTCCCTAGGCCGGACCGCCGACGCCCCAAGGTAAACTTCTGTGGCCGGCTCGAGTTCCGCCAGGCTGCGAAACTTAATAGCAGGACAAGAAAACGGTTTAATAAAGAAGGGCTTTAATAGGGAACTAATTTGATTGAGTTGCCTAATTCCACTTTAATTGGAAAGGGGGTTTGGCTGTTTGGTTATAAAGTGCGAGGGTGACAAGGAGATGAAGTGGGGGGAGAAGGAGAGAAGAAAGATGCGGGCAGGAGAGATGGACGAACACACGGAGGAAAGCAGGGAGGAAGGAAGGTGCAGAGAGGAGAAAGAAGAGGGAAGGGTTAGAAAGGAGAGAGGGAGGCGGGAGAGAGCGCGCAGCTTCCAAGTGCGAACTTCCCGACACCCCGCCCCGTGCCAAGTTTCTCGAGGTCTCCTGGCCTCCCCAACCCGACAGTTTCCGCTGCCCTCCCAGCCCCCTGCACCCCAAGAGCAGCCAACGACGGTCTGGGCCTCTTGGCGTCGGGTGGGACCTGCCCCGGGTCCCCTGAGGCGCCTCGGTTTCTGCCTCTGCTCGAGCCAAACCCACGGCTGGCGGCCTGTGGGTCACCCTGCTCGATCCCGAGCGTCTGGAGATTCGCGGGTTATTTTTAGTTTATCCTCACAGCAAACTGGGGCGAACCCGGAGAGCTGTTCATCACCGGCCCCATTTTACAGGGCAGGAGAGCGAGGTCCCGCGTGGTCCTAGGCCCGGCTCGCCCTTCCTCGCCTCCTCTCAGAAGCGTCTTTGCCCGCCCGGGATGGGGATCCGCGACACGGCCCAGAGCAGGACGCGGCCGCAGCAAAGCCCGGACGGCGTCTGTCCCCAGCTCGGCTCCGGGGCAGTGGAAGCTGCGGACCGAGGGCCGCGGGTCCCAGGTTCCGCGCCTCCCCGCCCTGACCCATTTCTATGGCCTGGGGAGCCCCGCGGAGGCCCCTGGAGCCTGGCGAAGTCCTGCGCCCACGCCCTGCCGTGTGGTCAGCAAGAGGCGCAGACCCGCGTGAAAGGCCCACGTCGCTCATCCAGGCCCCGCAAAGTCCTAATCGGAGCCCGGCCGCTCACACCGGGTGTAGGTGGCAGAGGTGGGGGTGCGGGGCGGAGGGACGCGCGTGGGGCCCGCGCGGAGCAGCGTGGAGTGCGGCACGGCGGGGCTCGGCCCAGGAGGGCGAGTGGCCCGAGTCCGCCTTTTCTCTTTTCCTCCCTGGAGGGGACATGGAACGAGGTTCCCTCCTTGACCTCCATTGTCCACGTTTATTTCCAAATTCTCCCTGAAGCCGGCCCGGGCCTGGGCCCTAGGAGGACACGGGCTTGAGCGGCCGGGGAGACAGTGTGGGACGAAGTAGTGGTTTTAAAATATTTTCCTCCTTCTCTTCCTCTTCCTCCTGCTCCACACACTGCTGAGCGCCTACTGTGTACCAGGTCTCCTCCCGAGCTGGTTCTCGGTCAGGATCCGCCCTGAGCGGGAGAGGGACCGGGAGCTGAGAGCCGGGCCTGCCCCCGGCTGGGGTTATTCATTCGCGGATTACTGCAGTCGGTAAATATTTACGGAGTGCGTATTTACGCTGTGCCGGACCCGGTTCTAGGGCCTTGGGATACGCCAGCGCAGCGCGGGCTTCTTCCCTGCCGCCTCGGGGCGCTGGGGGAAGGAAGGGGGCGGCCCGGGGAGGGGCGCTCTGCTCCGAGTCGGGGGCGCGGTCGGGAGCTGCCCCGGGAAAGCGGGCGACGCGGGCGCTTCCCGCGACTTCCGTCTCCTTTAAACGGAGCTAATGGCACGGCCCGTCTCTGTGGGCGCTGCGAGGATTAAATGAGATCGTGCGTAAAAAGATCTTAACTCAGGACTTGCCCACTACATGTTCACTATCACGGTTCTCATGTTCTTCAGCATGGCTGCTATAGTCCCCTCTCACAGAGAGGGACACCGCACAGAGGGGTTGAGCGGCGGGCGAACGGGTCGGTGAGGCCTCTCAAGTGTCACAGGCTATGGAGCTCACGGGGGAAGACACTTTGCCCAGTGCCACAGGCCACAGAGACAGAGGGGACAGTGTGGTTCTGGGACCCTCAGAGAGCAGAGGGGCAGTTGACAGCAGGTGGGAGGGAGCTGGTGCGGGAATGAGGAGGGGAGACGCGACAGGCTGTTGAGATGGACCGGACAGAAGCCAGGTCGCAGAACTCCTTCAGCGCCCGGGTATCATGTGAGTGTGCAGAGAGAGGAAGGCAAACCTGGTGAGACTCGAATCCGGATTTGGAGGGTATTAGGAAAAAGGCTGAATCCCTCGGAAGAAAAGCCATGAACAATGATAGTGCCGAAAAATGGTCAGTGGCAGTAGGAAAAAGGAGAGACGATGTCTCTTGGAGAACCGCTGGGGCCCAGACTCCAGCCCTGTTGGTTCAGCAGCGAGAGGAGTAATGAAGAGGAGCGCCTGTGGCTGATCCCCATGTACCCAGAGGTCTGAGCCCCAGAGCTGAGACAAGATTGGAGGGTTAAGGAAAAGCCCAGCGTTCAGCATGGAGTTTGAAGGACTTCTAGGGCCTCTGGGTGTGGACATCAAATGGCAAAGAGAGTCAACACTCAGACTGCAGCAGGGCCTTGGGAGAAGGGAGGTGACCACTACATCCCTTCCCTACCCCATCCCCTGCCTAACCAGGGGATAGCAGACACTCTCAGTGGAGGCCATGGGCATGGGAGGCAAGTTGAGACCCCAGACACAGAGGTTCTGCCTCTCACCATTTCTGTTTATGCTAAGAGGCCTGGCCTCTTAAAATCATCCTCCTAAAACTGTGTACCCAGTGAAGATCACCAGTGAAACTTCCGGGTCCCTCACCTGTACAGGTCCTTCTCATGGTCTTGTATTTTGGGTACATGGTCAGGTGACTTTTTTTTTTTTAAAGCTTCGTGTACCATTAAAAACTACATCTGAGCTGGGTATGGTAGCCCATGCTCTGGGAGGCCGTACAGGAGGATAGAAAGTTGGAGCCTAACTTGAGCAATTTGACAACTTAGCAAGACCCTGTATCAAAATAAAAAGGGGCTGGGGATGTCAGTGCAAAGACCTTGGGTTCAATCCCCATTACCAGGAAGACACACACACACACACACACACACACACACACACACACGGGGGGGGGGATACTACATCAGGCACTCCCCCAAACTGCCCAATTTAAATAACACCCTTTTAGCTGCCTGTTACTGTTAGTTATTGTTGTATAACAAATGACCCTCAAATTTAGTGGCTAAAAACAAGAAATACCATTTTATATCCTGATTTTATGGACCTGGAATTTGGCTAAGGCTTGACTGGGCTGTCTTCAGCATTTTGATGGCATTCATCTGAAGGATGTGTTAGTCTGGAGGGTGTGCACAGATTGTCACAGGTCCGATGCCTTGGGAGGCTGAGATAGTTGCAGGGCTTCTTGGAGTGTGTGTATGGAGCCTGTCCCTCACTGTGGCCTACACTGGCTCAGGCTCTAGGGCAGATATTCTAGCAGAAAGTAGATGCTTATAGCATTATAGGTCAAAGAATGTGACAAGACTCTTTGCAACTGATTGATACCCAAATCATACTGACTTGAAAAGAGGGAATTGATTTCTCTTCCTTCTCCTCCTCCTTCAAAACTCTTGCAACCAAAATATCCAGTGTATCTCAAGAATAACAGGAATGAAGTGCTCAAATACCACCCTATGAGTTGCTTTTCTCTACCTCTTGGGACAGCTATACTCTGCGTTAGCTTTAAATCCAAGTGAAGAAAGTGTCTTTGTGGCCACCAGCAGCCTCAGGCACCTTTTCTGTTTTCCCTCGCATAGTTAAACAGAGCATCTCAGAGGTGACTCATTAAGTATACTTTTGTCACCCTTCTAATCCAAAACTAATCTCATGACTGCATGGTTGGGCTTAATTCTTGGTTTTGGAGGTTGCTCAGGCCAATCAAACCACAGGAACAGGTGTGTGTGTGTGTGTGTGTGTGTGGAAAGGGAAATGGTTCCTGGAAAAGTGGGTGTGATCAAAGGAACAGGGAGAATGGTACCTTCCCTGAGACCAGTGCTCCTTGACTGGGCTTCTGCAGGGGCCGGGGCCTGTTGGAAAACCATGCTATCAGGGTAGCTGACCGTGTGCCCGTTTAGGCCCTTCAGAGTCCTCATTCAGGATGCATCATGAGCTGTGAAATGTGGGACCTTACTGGAACGAGCGTTTACTGACTCCAGCCCTAAAAGACTCAATATTTTGGTTTTTAGTTATTTTGTTTTTGAATTTTGAAAGCATTTTATTATGAAAGTTTCAAGTGTATGAGAAAGTAGAGCTCAATTTTATAAGATCTTTAATAACTATTAACATTTTGCCCTATTTGTTTCACATAATTTTTTATTTGATTTTGTTTTTTTGTTTTTTTTGTGGCACCAGGGATTGAACTCACGACCCCGTACTTGCCAGGCAGGTGCTTAGGCTGCTAAGCTAAATCCCCGGCCCTTGTCTTTTTTGAGACAGGGTCTCACTATGCTGTTCAGGCTGGCCTTGAGCTCACTTTGTAGCCCAGGCTGGTCTCGAACTCACAACAATCCTGCTGTCTCATCCTCCCGAGTGCTGGGATTACAGGCATGTGCCACCAGTCCTGGCTTATTTGATGTATTTAAAAAATAAATTACAGATAGTAACATTCCTCTGTGAAATATAATATGAATCTCTAAAACATAAAGATATTTCCTTTTTCCTTCCTTCTTTCCCTTCCCTCTCTTCCTCTCTCCTTCTCTTCCTTCTATGTTGTGGCCTTGAGCATTGTAGACAAGTGTTTTACCATCGAGCCACACCCCTGGCACCTAAGACATTTTTTTTTTTTTGTTTTGAGACTGGGTTTCACATTTAACCCAGGCTACTCTTCAATTCACAATTCTGCCTCACCCTCCTGAGTGCTGGGACTGCAGGTTTGTGCCATCACACCCTGCTGACATTTTCTTAAACACTACACTACCATCAATATGCTATCAGTATTAAAAAATAATTTATGTTACCTAATAATATATATTAAAATGTACCCTCATACCTTCATTGGAGACATGATTTTTTAGAAAACAATTGATTTGTTCGAATTCAGATCAGCTTCTATAGAGGCATTGTTAGATTTCTGGCCATATCCCTAGGATCTTTCAGTCCACTGGTTTATACTGAGGTCGGTCTCTTTGTGCCTGATGACTTTTATCCCACAACCACAGAAAAGTGATGTATTAGGCTTGGGATGGTGGGAGATTCTTCCCAGAGTAGAAAATAAAATAGCACCCTGTTTGCAGAGAATTTAAAACAATAATAATATGCACTAAAATTTGTTCCAATGTTTAAATTCTAAACACATCCTAGCAATTCAGGGATAAATATATCCCTCATCTCAAAAAACTTTTGTTGGTGGTTTAAGTTCTAAACAATCTCTACAGTGATTGTTGATTTTAAATTATTCTCTCTAAATATATTTATGAGCTTTAATACATTTATCACTCTTTTTTTTTTTTTTTGAACTGGGAATCAAACTCAGGACCTTGCACTTGCTGGGCAGGATTCATGCCACTGAGCTATACCTCTGGCCCCTCTCTAAATACATTTATGTATCTTTTACATATGTATATATCAAATTGTTGCCTAACTTTTAATGTTTGCATGCAGTAAAGTTGACTTTTTCTAAGTACATTTCTAAAAGGTTGAACATGTATGCATACATATATATATACATAAACATATACATGTATACATATACACACATAAACATATGCACATATACATATACACACATATACATATACACGTATATATACATGCATATACACACACATATATATACATGCACATATATACACACATATATACACATATACATGCATATATATACATATATACATGCATATATATACACACATATATACATGCATATATATACACATATATACATGCATATATATACATATATACTATATATACACATACATATACAAGCATATATATATATACATATATATATATTTTAGAGTCAAACACAATATAGCATTTCAGAACAGAACACTGCAAGCAGTACAGGTCTTCAAAACACAACAACAGGAGATTAACAATGGTTACCCTAGTGTCTCTTGCTTTCTTCAAAATGGTTGTTTATACATTTACAGACAATAAATTCAAACAAAACAAAGTAATATAAAACCAGATAAAACAAAAGAATGAAAGCATTACAGGCCTTCAAGTCAAACAACAAGAAACCAACAATGGCTACCTTAATGTCCCCTGTTCTTCAAAAGAGCTGTTCCTATCTTCTCACATATTGCAATCAAATAGTAGAAAACAGACTTAAACCAATCAAATCAAAGAATAAAAGCACCATTGGACTTCAGAACTTTCCCCCATATGTATCTTATTGAGTCTTTCAGTTTCTTATACTAGGGAGACGATGTGGTGTTTACACATGTGAGTTTGGTTTATTTCATCTATCTATATATATCTATATATATATATCCACTGACACAATCAGGGTTCACTACAACTTTACAACTTCTTTGTAATTTCTTTTTTCCCAGAATGTAATGTAAATGATTTATACAAAGTGCAGCCTTTTGGGACTGACGTTTTATTGAGCATAGTGGTTTTGAGATTCATTCAGTTGTATGAGTGTTCAATTTGTTCACTCATTCACCTTTTTTCTTTTTTGTTCTCTGAGAGGGAGTCTTGCTATCTCTCCAGGCTGGCCTAGAACTCCTGGACTCCAGCAATCCTGTCTCAGCCACCTGAGTATCAGAAACTACAGGTGCTCATCAATGCAGCTGGCCCATTCACTGTTAAAGGACATTTGGGTTGTTTTAAATTTTGGTGATTACGAATGGAGTTGCTATAAACATTCAAGAACAGGCTTTTGTGTGATTGCATATTTTCATTTCTCCAGGATAAATAGCAGAGTATGGTGGCTGGGTCATTTGGTGTGTTTATCGAGCTTTCTAAGTTATTACTTTATAAGATACTGTTTTTCAGCGAGGTTGTGCCGTTTCTCATTGTCACCTGCAGAATATGAAAGCACCAATAGCCTCAGCAGCACACTTGGCCTGTCTTACTCACTTTTAAAAGTTTACTCTTAAAAAGGTAGTGGTATCTTTTGTGGTTTAAATTTGCATCTCTCTGCTAGATAATGATTTTGAACACATTTTTGTGTGTTTATTTCCTGTCCACATATCTTTTTTGGTAAATTGTCTGTTCAAATGTTTTGCCCATTTAAAAACAGTGGGTTAGCCTGGCCTGGTGTCTGCAACCCCAGCTCTCTGGGAGGCTGAGGCAGGAAATCAAAATGTTATCTCAGCCTGGGCAACTTTAGTGGTTTAGCCAGGCCTGTGTCACCATTTTTTAAAAAGGTAGATTAAAAGGGCTGGGAAGGTAGCTCAGTGCAAAGGTTCTGGGTTCAATCCCAGTACTGCTGAAGAAATACAAAAGAAAAAAAGTTTTTTTTTTCCTATGATTGAAATAAAAGTAACAGTTTTATTGGGGTAGGAGTCATATACCATATACTTTGCCTATTTAAAGTATGCAACTCAATTTTTCAAATTGAACACATGCTTTATTTCTGTATTTAGTTTTCCCAAACAATATTCTTTTTTTTTAAATTAAATTTATTGGAGAGCTGGGCGTGGTGATGCCTGCCTGTAATCCCAGCACTCGGGAGGCTGAGGCAGGAGGACCATTGCAAGTTCGAGACCAGCCCAGGCTACAAAGTGAGCTCAAGGCCAGCCTGAACTACATAGTGACACCCTGTCTCAAAAAGACAAAAATAAAATAAAATAAGTAAATAAATTACGTTTATTGGTACATTTTAGATATACATAAGGATCATATTCATCAGAGGGAGTTTGTACCTGTGCATGATAGATCTTGATCCCTCTTTGTTTCCCAATTCCCTCCCCTCCTTTCAACCCCTCTTCCCCTCCTTATTTACAAAGCTTTGTTTACATTTTATCCTTCTTTTATTGTTTTCTTCTCCCCCTCTTCCTTCCTTTCCCCCATCCCTCTCCCTAATTTCTCCTTCTTTTTGAACAATTTCATCCTGTTTCACCATATCTGTTGTACATTTTGGTCCTTATTTACTCTTTCAGTTTCTCACACCAGGCAGACAGTGTGATATTTACACACGTGTCCAATTTATAACCCAATTCTTTTTAGTATATTCTCAGTTATGCAACTATCAGCATAATGAATTTTGCAACATTTTCATCCCATCCAAAAGAAATCCTGTACTCATGAACAACCATTTTCCCCTAACTCCCCAACCACAGTGGAGTTTCTGTCTGATCTACTTTTTGTCTTTTTAAATTTGTCTATTATGGTAAACTCATATAATCAGAATCATACAAGATGTGGTCTCTCACGATTGGCTTCTTTCCCTTATCGACCATGTTGTGGCATGTATCATTCCTTTTCCTTCACATATAGATGTGTATACACACACAACATTTTATTTATCCATTGATTAGGTGTTGGACATTTGATTTGTTTTCACTTTTTGGCTATGGTGATTCATACTGCTAGAAACACCTTGGGTACAAGTTTCTGTGTGGATATATTTTCATTTCTCTGAGGTATTACCTAGAAGTGGAGTTTCTGAGTCCTGTAAGCCCGTATTTCAACTTTTAAACTGTTTTCCACAGCTACCTCATCAGTTCGTATTCCCACCAGCAATGACATGAGGTATCAATTCTACTACATTCTTGTGAACATTTGTGTTATCTGTCATTTTCATTCTAGCCATCTTTTGGGGGATGAAGTACATATCTCCTTGTGGTTTGATTTGCATTTCCCTGCTACTTTTGATACTAAGCATCTTTTCATGTACTTTTGGCACTGTATATTTGGAGACTGTTTTCCAGTCTTTTGCTCATTTTGAAATTGTGTTGATTTTTACTATTGAGTTGTAAAAATCTTTATAGATTCCTGATGGGAGCCCCTATCATCTAAATGACTTGAAAGTATTTCATTCCATTCTGTGGTTTATCTTTCCATTTTTTTGGTGGTTAGATTTTTGCATTACAACTTTTTTTTATTTTGATGAAGTCCCATTTATCTTTTTCTTTTGTTGTGCTTGTGGTGCCATGTCTAAGAAACCATTGGCTAAGCCAATGTTATGAAAACTTATACCTGTATTTTCTCCAAAGAATTTTACAGTTTTGACTCTTTTATCTAAGTGTTTCTTCTGTTTTGTGTTAATTTTTGTGTGTATGAGAGGTAATAACACTGTTGCATGTGGCTATTCGATTGCACCATAATTGTTGGTTGAAAACATCATTCTTTCCCCCACTGAATTATCTTGGCACTCTTGACAAAACTCAGTTAACTATAAATACAGAGGCTTATTCTTGAACTTCCACTTTTATTCTGTTCATTTATACATCTATCTTCATGTCAGAAACACATTGTATTACTGTGGCTTTGTAGTAAGTTTGAAATCAGAAAACATGAGTCATCCAGATTGGTTATTTTTCAAGATTGTTTTGAATAGTGTGTGTTTCTTAAATTTTGATACGAATTTTAAGGTCAGTTTGTATTGCTATGAAAAAGTTAACTGGAACATGATACGGATTGTGTTTCATCTGCAGATCATTTTGAGAAGTAGTCCTATTTTCACAATATTGTTAGTGTTCTGATCCATCCATGCGGGGTGTCTTTCTGTTTATTTGGGTTTCCAGTTTCTTTTCTTTCTTTCTTTTTTTCCTTTGGCTTTTTGATGGTACTGGGGATTGAACTCCTGACCACACGCATGGTAAGCACACGCCGTAACACTGAGCTACACCCCCAACCCCTGGCTCTCCAGTTTCTTTCAACCTTGTTTTATAGTTTTTTAAGTATAAATCTTATACTTCTTTGTTAACTCATTTCTAAGTGTTTAACACTTTCTTTCTTTCTTTTTTTGGGGGGGAGGGGGACAAGGTCTCCCTCTGTAGTCCAGGCTGGCCTTGAACTCGCAGTGGTTCTCCTGCCTCCATCTCCTGAGTCATTCACCACCATGGCCCGGCTGTTTAATGCTTTTTTTTTTTTGCTACTAGGAATTGAACTCAGGACCTTATTCTTGTCAGGCAGGCGCTGTGCCATTGAGCTATATATCCTCAGTTGTTTAATGCTTTTTGATGTTACTGTAACATCACATTTTTAATTTCATTTTTGGATTGTGCATTGCAAGTATATAGAAATATAGTTGATTTATGTATATTGATCTTATATCCTATACTTTTGCTGAACTGTATTTGTTTTTGGAGCATTTCTTAGGGTATCCTATTTACAAGATTAGTCACTTGCAAATATAGTTTAACTTCTTTAGTTCCAATCTGAATGCCTTTAATTCCACTTTTTGGCCTAATTTCCCTGGTCAGAGGTTTTAGTATTGTTGAATAGGAGCAGTGAGGCTGGACATCCTTGTTTTGTACCTTTTGTTAGTGTGATATCATTTAGTTTTTCCATTACTGCTGGACCAAACCCAAGACCGTGCACATGCATGCTAAGCAAACACTATCACTGAGCTGTTCCCCCAGGCCCTTACCACTAAATATGTTAGTTGTGCTTTTTTGTGTAGATTTTCTGTATTAGGTTTAGAAGTTCTCTTCTGTTTCTACTTTGTTGAATGTTTCTCTGATGTAGGGGCATTGAATTTTGTCAAGTGCTTTTCTTTTTGCATCAACTGAGATGACCATATGGTTTTTTAAAAATCATTGTTCTGTTGATATGGTAAATATATTAGTTAACTTTTTTAGTTGAATTTTAAATCAACTTTGTATCACTGGGGTAAATCTTACTTGGTCATGGTGTATGATGCTTTTTATATTCTGCTGGATCCATACTGTTAGTATTTTGTTGGAAATATTTACAATTATGTTTATGAGGTATATGGGTCTGTAGTTTTCTTGGGATGTCTGTCTGGTTTTGGTACCAATACTGCCTTCATAGAATGAGTTAAGAAATAGTCCCTCTTTTTCTGTTTTTTGAAGTGTTTGTAAAACTTTGGTATTCTTTTAAAAATATTTGATGAAACACCCGTGAAAACATTTGGGAGTGGATTTTTCTTTGTAAGTAGTTTTTTGATTACCAAGACAACCTCTTAACATTGTTTAGGGCTATCCTGGTTTTCTGTTAATTGAGTTAGCTTCAGCAATTTGTATCTTCCTAGGAATTTGTCTGTTTAATCTAAATTACCTAATTTGTTGGCATATTGTTCATAGTATTCTTTTTTAATTCTTTTTATTTTTTGTAAGGTAAGTAGTAATGTTCCTTCTTTTGCTCCTGATTGTAATACTTTGAGTCTTAATTAAGTCTTTTGCATTTGGTGACTGTAGCTAAGTTTGCCAATTTCGTTTAACCTTTCAAGGAACTAATTTCTTTTTAATATTCTATTTTTCTATGTTCTATTTTTCTCACTGTCCAGTTTAATCTTTATTATTTCCCCCCTACTTGGTTGGAGCTTAGTTTGTTCTTTTTATTGTTGAGTATTGAGATTTCTTTATATGTTCTTGATATAAGCCCTTCATTGAATACATGATTTGCAACCATTTCCTTCCCATATATAGCTTATCTTTTCATTCCCTTAATAGTATTTTTCACATTTTAAATTTTAAGTTCGGTTTATCATTTTAAACAGAGTTTTTGATATTACATCTAAGAACATTTTGCCTAACCCACTGTCGCAAAAACTTTCTCCTGTATTTTCTTCTAAAATTCTTTTTTGGTACCTTACTTTTAGATCTATGATCATTTTAGTTAATTTTTGTACAAGACATGAAATTTAGGTTGATGTTATTTTCCTTGCATCTGCATAAACAATTGTTTCAACAGTATTTGTTGAAAATACTGTCTTTCCCCTGCTGAATTTTATTTGCACCTTTGTCAAAAGACCCATTGGTCACATTTGTGTGTATCTAATTCTGAGCTCTATTTTATTCTATGAATCTGTGTATCTATCCTTTGCTAATACCACATTGTTCTGATTACTGTAGATTTATGGTAAATGTTAAGTTGGGTACCATGGCTTCACCAACTTTTTATTTTAAAAAATTATTTTAACTAGTCTTGTTCCTTTGACTTTCTATATACAGTTTATAATATGCTTTGTCTATATCTAAAGAACTATTGCTTGGATTTTGATTGGAATGTATCAATGTAGGAGGAATTGAAATTCTAATTGAGTATCCAACCCATGAACATATCTTTCCTTTCATTTAGGCCTTCTTTCATTAACTTTGTCATTGCTTTGTAGTTGAAGTACACAGGTATAAATGTTGTACTAGATTTACACTTATTCTCTTTTCAGAGAATCATTGCAAGTGCTATTTAAAAGCTTTGGTTGGGATTTAGCTCAGGGGTTCAAGTGCTTTCCTGGTAAGTGCGAGGTCGTGAGTTCCATGCCCGGAAAAAAGCTTTGGTTTCCAATTTTGTTATTGCTATTAGATAGACATATATTTTATATTTGTATGCTAACATTTTTACCACACAATCTTGCTAAACTTACTTATTGGTTTTAAGAGGTTTTTTTTTTTTAATAGGAACTTTCTTTCTATATTTCTTTGGCTTATCTACATGGATAATCCTGTCATCTGTACATACAGATAGTTTGACTGTTAACTACAGTGTTGAGTAGAAGTGGTAAGAGTACAGATCTTTCTTTGTCCCAGTGTTAGGTGGCAATACTGTATTTAGTCTTTTACAAATAAACATGGTAGTCATTTTGGGTCTGGCTTTCAGGCTGCCTTTCAAACCATGATTAGAGATTTTGGAGAAATAAAAACCAAGAAAATGCATCACTAGATGAGTGCATCTTCAGATTTTGATATGCTTTCCCAGTCCTCCTGTCATTTACTTTTCAAGGTCCTCAGACAGCTGTTTATGGATTCTTTCCAGGGTTGTTGTTGTTACCTTCAGGGTGAAGGACAGGGTGGAAGGTACTCACTCCATTTTAACTGACCCTGAACCAAATGTTCATTTTAAATCCTCTAATCCTCCCTTCCTTCCCCCCTTCCTCCCT
>RJWT010024833.1:0-16339 GCA_004365215.1 Cuniculus paca | reverse complement strand
TCCAAGGCAATTTAACCTTATTTGGACACTTCTGAGTATTTGAAATCTTTTCTTACATGCTGACATTGATTCACTGCATTGGACCTTGCAATTCTTATACCTATAGAAGGCCATCTAATCATTTGTTCTCTTGACATATCTTCGAGTATTTGAAATTAATTTTAATATTCATGCCTTCTCATTTCTGCTCAACTCTTGTTAAGAATCTATAATTTCTTTGTGCTAAACCATCCTCAAGGCTTTCCATTATTCCTAGATGATGTGATTCTGGGTATTCATGGCCTGAATATGCCCAGAACTGTCTGAATCATCATTCAACTTAAACAGAGCTATCAGAGTGTGGTCTGAAATATAAAATGGAAGGCATTGAGGTGGTTGTGAGTCTGGGTCTTGCTTGAAGTCAATGACTTTGATTTGATTCTCAACCCCCTGTGCACTTTCCCAAGAGATTTCTCAGAAGCTTAATTGTTTCATCTGGAAAAAAGAGTCATAACAGTACGTATCTCATGGGGTCATTACAGGGTTTAGGTTGGCTGATTCATGCAAAGTATACACAGGAAATATTCAATTAATATGAATTATTACCACCCAGTCTTTCTAGAGATGCTATTTCCGTTCATGTAGCCTAAAGAAACAACTGTCTAGCAGAGTTTCTAAGAAAGTACAGATCTGGGGGAGCAGTTTTGTCCTTTTTAGATGAGAACATGGATCAGTGGGTTGTGGCAGAAAAAAGGGGGCTAAGATACACAATTAATTAATGGGCAGGAGACTAAGAATCGTTTTCCCTTAAAGATTTAGAAAATCAAATTTAGAGTAGAGAAGGTGAAACCTTAGCCTGCCAGAAAGTATTGGGCATATCTATGAACTTAGAAGAAACTCATTATTTTATTTTTATTTTTATTCTTTTTCATTTGGGGCTATTTGTCCCAGGGTGTTTAAGAGCTGAGTCAGGGCAAAGTATATATGCTGCTAATGAGCTTTTGGAATGCCACCCCCACCCAGGCAGGGCATAAGAGAAGATACATGCAGAGCTGATAAAGAAAGGCAGAGAATGCTGCTTTGATTCCTCCTGAGCCACTCTAAGCTCCAGCCCAGCAGGTCTTCCTGCTTCCAAGTAGAGCCAAATCCAGCTCTGAGCTGGGCATAAGGAGCCGACAGGTCCCAAGGGATTGCTCAGGGTTGTTTGAAGAACTTCTGACTTCAACCCACAGTGCTGACTTCAATCTGGATGCAGCAGCCCTCAGTGGAGAGCAGAGTCCCTGGAGAGGTTTGTCACAGCCCGGAGACACCCTTAACTTGTGGTTTCCACTGGCTGTGTCAGCAAGTTGGTATCACACTGTAGGGATGTGCATATTGTTAAACATACCCAACCTCTTGGTGACTTGGCAGTTGGTGGGAGCCTAGGGACAATTTCTGCTTAACTTTGAGAGCAAAGAGGCAGGGCCATTTTTCTGGCCCGCCAGCGGGTGTCATTGGCTAATTTTCTATCACTGGTTTTCTAAATATCGCCCATGGATCAACTTCATTGCAACAACTTAGGGTGATTTTTAAAAAGACAGATTCCCGGTCCTGCTTAATTAGATTATCTAGGGATGAGGCCCAGGGCACTGTATGGTCAAATTTTTCTGCAGGTGTTTATTGCATGCATTAGGGTTTTCAAGGCTTGCATCCAGTTCCACTCATTAAATTTTGGTTCTACTCACTAAATTTTGGTTCTACTCATTAAATTCTGAGGCTGCTGTGCCTTAACATGCAGATGATTTGTGCCAGGGTGGGCTTTGAATGGAAAGATCAAGTTTGGAGAGACTCAGACCTAGTTTGAGTCCCCACTCAGGTACTTGTATACTACTGAGTTTTAGGACAGTGACAATTGCTGCTGATGCACCTCCTTTGGCCATTTTCAAAGTAGCTTCCTATGCTCTAGTCACAGATTTTTCTCAGTTCCTCAAACACACTTATCTTGTACCCACATCAGGGCTTTTGTCTTTGCTGTTTTTTCCACCTGGAATCTTTGTCTCCCAAACTATTCATGACTGTGCAACAATATTCATATGTCAGGCTCAGGCATTCTCCCCTCTGAGAGATTCTCCTTGACCAGTCTCAGTAGACCTTCCTCTTCAATTTTCTTTATTTCCTCAATAGCATTCATCACTTTCTGAAATTTGTCTGTCCATTGTCCATCTCCCACTTTAAGACAACCCGCTGATTATGTTCATTGCTGGATCTTGCATGAACACTGCCTGGAATATAACAGGTATTCAACATATGTTTGCTGAACGAATGAGCTCCCGGCTTTTCCCAGTACCATGTCTTAGGTTACCATTAGCTCTGGATGATTCTTTATCCATGGGTCTAATTCCTGATGACCCCTCTGTTTTATGGTTGGGCCCTACCCAAGAAGTTTTGATTTTATATTTCCTCTCATGCACAGCCTGTCTGATGGAAGTGGTAGAGACACAGGGCTGACAGGCCTATTTCCTCAGGCAGTCTGTCCAGCAGGAAGGTTTTGGTTGATCACAGGCCCTCAGGCTGGACAAGATCCCCCCATCACCACCCTCACTTCAGTCCCTTCAGAGCCAATAGTACCTTTCTTCCAGGCTTTTTCTTGAGCTCCTGAACTCCATCTCATTCAATGTCATGTAAACTGTGGTACCAGAGGCCTCTGTCTGTCATTTCCATGGCTTTCAGTCTCTCCTTAGCCTCCACTGCTGTCTACTAGATTCCCCCAGCTTTCTTTCCTCCCATCTCATTCTGTTGGCTTCATGAAAGTGGAACCTTTCATTGGTCATGGGCCTTCAGTGTTCAGAAAGGTGCTTGCCTAGCACATAGTGGACACTCAAGCCACATTAGTCAACCGACTGAATAAACTTAACATATGCTTTGTCCTGATAATTCCATATCTAGCAATCTGTCCCAAAGAATTGAAACTGTGTGAAGTGGGTTACTGGAAAATTTTTAGGGTAACGTAAAATTGTAAACTATTTAAAGTCCACCAAGAGAAGATTAAATAAAGAAAATATGGTATATATACACAATGGAATATTATTCAGCCATAAAAATAAGAAAATTCTGTCATTTGTGGTAACATGCATGGAACTGGAGGATATGTTAAGTGAAATAATCAGGTACAGAATGATCAAACTTATATATGGAAGCTAAAAAAAGTCTAATGTCACAGAAATATAATAGCAATGACTAGAACACAGGAAGGGTGGCAGAGAAGGGAGATGGAGAGAGGTCAGATAACAAGTATCAAAATACAGTTAAATAGCACACTAGAGTATAGGTTACAACAACTTATAAGACAGTTTATAAAGAACAAGAACAGAAGATCTTGAAGCTTTTCAAAGCAAAGAAATAACAAATGCTTAAGGAGACAAAAGTATTAAATACTCTAATTTTATAATGCATTATATACATGCATTGAATTATCTCTCACTCTACCCCATATACATGCATAATTATTACATATGCACATTTATTATGCATTCATTTTGAGAAGGAGAGACTGATTGAATAAGTTGCTTTATATAATAGCACAGTGTTTACAGCCAATATAAGTGAAGCTGTTTCATACATTTAGGTGACTTTCCACTTTTTTTGCTGTTATAAATAACACTGCACCAAACATCCTTATTTCTATACATGTGGTCATCTCTAATACGTCCTTAGGACAGGTCCCTAGAATTTGAATTCTAGGGTCATTTGGAGTGACCTCTTATTTATTTATTTATTTATTTATTTATTTATTTATTTTTGTCTTTTTGAGACAGAGTCTCATTATGCAGTTCCAGCTGGCCTTGGACTCACTTTGTAGCCCAGGCTGGTCTCGAACTTGCAGTGATCCTCCTGCCTCAGCCTCCTGAGTGCTGGGATTACAGGAGTGCACCACCATGCCCGGCTGTGACCTCTTTTTTAAAAAGTCCTACTATTTCCAAATTCATCGTAGTATATCCAAATGTTCATCAACAACATTACTTCATAGTACCCCTGAGAATATTATTTCTTTGTTTCTTTAACCCATTTTAATCAAATGAAAACAGTATTACCCTGGTGTCAGAATTAACAAGTGACACATTCCGTACTAAAAGATTCAGTTAGAATAAAGACAAAGGCACCATATGAGCTCTGACATTCACACGCAACAGACACATAAATGGATTTCTCATAGGCTCCAGCTTTTGACTCAATGTATCCAGGCAACAGAAGTCTGGATTTAACAACAGATGTTCACTGCATAGCAATCACCATATAATGCCAGGGTAGACTAAAACAGCATTTTATCAACCAATAAATGTGCTGTTTGCTTTATTTTACCATGTTGTTCTTCAGTTCCTTTCAAAACCGAGGACAGATTGAGTCACTCGGCATCTGCTGGGAGCAATATGCTTGGCTTCATTTAAAATGAAAAATCAGGTCTGTGTTTACATTTTTCACTAAAGCATGGGATCTGATGTGCGAACATTCCCAACTGGGCTAGCCGGAAGGGCTTTCAGGAAAACCTCAGAGGAACTGGGGCTGAAACAAGGAGTAAGTCACCCTTCTGGGAAAGACATATGGTGGCCCTTTCACTTCAATCAACTCCCCTGAGGGAGGTCCGGATCCCTCTACCCCCATATATCCAGTACTGGGAAAAGACCCCTGCCGGGTTCCTCGCACAGACAGCAGCTCCAGGCTTTGAAAACAAAAGTCTCCTTGGCAAAGACCAACCAATCAGGAATGTTTGAAAAATGATTTATGTGTAACTTTTAAACTTATGAATACATGAGTATACTTTTCTACAAAGTCAGTAGCCAAAGAAGAATGTCATTTCTCAGCTG
This sequence comes from Cuniculus paca, assembly GCA_004365215.1. Lineage (NCBI taxonomy): Eukaryota > Metazoa > Chordata > Mammalia > Rodentia > Cuniculidae > Cuniculus > Cuniculus paca. The sequence goes on along the minus strand of RJWT010024833.1, from coordinate 11,519 downwards.
AGTTGACTAAGATAAAAGAGAAAAAAAAAAGCCTACATGTGTTAATGATGTACAGTTGACCCTCACTATCTGTACGTTCTACATCTGCAGATTCAACCAATTGTGGATTGAAACTACTGCATTTGAAAAAAATTACATCTTTATTGATAACATAAAGATTTATCTTTCTTGTCATTATTCCATAAACAGTACAGTGTGACAATTACTTACGTAATGCTCCCATTGTTTAGATATTATAAATAACCTAAAGATGATTTAAAGTATATAGTATGATATGTGTATGTTATAAGCAAACACTATGCCATTTTATATAAGGAACTTGGACATCTTCAGATTTGGGATTTGTGGGGGATTCTGGACCCAATACCTCAAGGATACCAAGGGACAACTATACTATGTGCCAGGTACCAGGTTACCTTTAAAATATATTATCTCACATAACGATCTTAGTGTTACTCTGAGGTAATATTCATTTGTCCTACATTCTGTAGAGAAGATTGACAATTGGAAAGTTGTAGTCACTTGTCCAAGCAGTTAATTAATGATGAACTATGGGAGCAGAGTATGGGGTTTAATCTGTGCTAATACTGAGTGTGGCCAACGGTATATTATGATGATGCTTGTAATAATCTCTTCTATATGCTTTCTTAGAACTTTGATACTTTGTTAAGTTATAGAGTCTATATCCTACCTGTGAAAGTGAGAGTATCAGCCAATAGGGTGTACTGGAGGTGCTGTGATTTGGATATGACTGTGCCCAGCAAAACTCATGTTGAAATTTGCTTCCCAGTGTAATGGTGTTGAGAGGTGGTTGAACCTCTAAGAGATAATTGGGATTCTAACCTCATGAATAGAGTAATGTCTTTCCTGAGAGATTGCGTTAGGTCTCTCAAAACTGGACTAGGCCTCTTAGAATTGGATTAGTTATCATAAGAGTAGGTTGTCATAAAGCAAGGTTACCCCTGGTATTTTGGCCCACTCGTCATTCTCATAGTGTCTCCCACCATGCAATGCTGTTCATTATGAGGTTCTCTTCAGAGCCACAGATGTTATCTCATGCTCTTGACTGCCCAGACTATGAGGTTCTGGAGTACTTAAACGTCTGTTCTCATTAAGAACCCAGCCTCAGGTACAGAAAATGGACAAAGACAGGAGGTGATACCATGTGACTTCTAAGGCTAGACCATAAAAGGAAAGATAGCTTCTACCTTACTTTCTGAAATGCCTGCCTTTGAAGATTTTGCAGTCTGACCACTCAGTCATCATAAACTGAGTCTCAGACAAGAAACCTGTGAAAAATCCCACATAGACAGGAACCAAACTTATATTGACAGCACCCACATGTAGCTTTCAATGACAGTCAGCAGCAACTTGTCAGCCATGAGAAAGAGCCTTTCTTTTTTGTATTTCTGACGATCAAATATAGGGTCTTGTACATGCAAGTGCATGTTCCTATTATGGGAGCTACACATACCCAGTTGAGAATGAGTCATCTTGAAAGTGGATCTTCCATGCCCCAGTTGAATTACTGCAGCTGATTCCACAAGGAGCAGAGACAAACAATTCCTACCAGCTCTCATACAGATTTAGACTAGTGGACAAAATTAATGACCTTTTATGTTTTAAGGTATTACATTTGGGGTGATTTGTTACACAGCAATACCTAACCAATTCAATGGCAACCTGAGATGATTATTAAAAGAGATCCATTTACACTAACTTTTGCGTGCCTGGGTTCAGGATAAATTTAAAAATGTAATAAAGTGAATTGCTAAGAATTGTTAAGAAGGGGCAACCCACTTGAGACCCCTTCTGTCCCTCTGACAGAAGCTTTCTTTCTTTCTCCCAATAAATATATTCTGCTCTTAACCTCTTTTGTTCCTAAAATTCATTCTTCAATTTTAGAGAACATGAACTCGTACCAGACATAGTGGGTTAGAAGTTTCATTCTCCTGTATCATTTGGAGGTCTTCCACCGAGATCATTGGACAGAGAGAGTTTCCTGCCACTATTGCTAGCTGAGATCCTCTCTTCAAGATCTGAAGATGTTTGAGATGTAGCATCAGGTTGTTTATTTGTGTTTGCTCCATTTTCTTGATGTGGGAATTCACCGCAATGAATTTCCCTCTGGGGACTGTTTTCATTGTATCCCACAGATTCCAGTCATGGTATTCTAAGAAAATCGAAGTGTGCCACCCTCCCCCAGTGTGGGTACAGACTCAAGTGCAGACAGATTTCAGACCAGATTTCAGGGTGATTTTTCACTCCCAGTAGGTAAATGAAGAATTCACAGTACAAGCATTGTAGACATAAAAAAAGAAAGAAAAAAATCAAGAAACTTTAAACAAAATTCTAGCAATGTGGCAACCAGGAGCATGACCCCTCAGATGGTGCATCAATTTCAGGAACTCTTTGAACACATGCACCACCAAATTGAGAGCCATCCTCATCACTATCCTCAACACTATGACCCCTCCCCAAACGATCTTCTCTTTTTCATACAACTGCTTTACCTGCACTAAGTGGAAAGGCTTCCAGAATCCACTCAAGATGGTTTGGAACCTGCTTTTCAAGAGCAAACATGCTCAGGGGCCAGCCAATCCAGTGGATGATCTTTAGAAGTCACCATGTGAAAATGCCCCATATAGAACCTGATAACTCTCCCCCAAAATGAAACAGGCAACTTGCGAGATGGCGCAATGACTTCTCCTGCCTGCACAGAGGAACCCCAAGACTTTTTCATGCTCTCTCATTAACAAATGATTCCCTACCCCCGCCCCAAGAAAAATAACTGTTAAGAAGAATATCCAGCCATTGTTAGCACACCTGGCCTACTCTCGCACTGCAGAGTCAAACCAGCATTTTGCTCCTTAAGGTCTGTTGAGAAAAGCTGTTTTCTCTTTTCCCAGGAGCAGAAAGGAAGAAAAAATCAGAGTGAGTATGAAGGAAACAAGTGGGGGGACTGAAGAAGAGGTAATTTTGAGCTTCTGTGAGCAGCAAAGTCTAATGGATGATGACTCAGAATATACTAATGTAGTGTAGACAAAGAAATACACATTTGTTAACTTTCCATTACCGTGATAAAATACCTGAGGTAAATCAACTTATAAGGGAGAAAGGTTTATTTAGGTTTACATTTCAGAGGTTTTAGTTCAAAATTGGTTGGCCCATTGCTTTTGGGCTTGTGGTAAGGCAGAGCATCATGGCAAGAGCAAGTGATAGAGGAAGTCTGTTTACCTCATGGCAGTTAGGAAGCAAGAAGAGAAAGTCTTATGGTTAATACATTGTGTCAACTTGAGAAGTTGAGAAGTTTAACTGAGAGACTCAGCAGGGAGCCAGGGTTCTTACTTTGTAAATATCCTCATCCTGTGCAAAGGAAGGCAAGGATATTTTGTGAGTGTTACCCCACCTGAAGGGGGGGGTGGCCTGTGTACAATATAAGGGAGGAGAAGAGGCTTGGGCCTTTGCTCTCTTTTTGGCTCTGGCTACTGCCTTGAAGTGTTGCCCCTGTGTCATGCCACCGTGCCTTGGAGCCAACTGATCATGGACTGAAATCTCCAGAAACTGTAAGTCAAATAAATCTTTTCTTGCCTAATTTTGGGTGTCAGGTGTTTGTCTCAGCAATGAAGAAAAGTGACCAAGACAGAAAGAGGCTAGAGTTCCAATATCCCCATTCAAAGGTACTGCCAGGTGCCTTTCTATCCACTAGGGTCCATCTCTTAACAGTTCCACCACTTCCAAATAGCACCAGGGACTGGAGACCAAAGTATCAGCACAGGGCCTTTTGAAGGGACACTTACCCAAACCAAATCAAAGTGGTATTAAAAAATAACCACCACTCCATCAGATGAGCTCATCCCAACTTAGGCTTATGGTTCTTATTTAATAAGTCTCTTTCCCAGAATGGGGTTCTATCTTGCTGCTATAACTGAGACTGAATTTCCTGCCATTTCCTGGCTCGTGGTGACTTAAAGCAGTCACAATGATTTAAAAATATAAATTAATTGATATTTCTTAGCACCCAATTTTCCTGCTTAAATGTAAGTAATATATGTCTATGAATGGATGAAATTTTCAGTAAGTGTTAACTAAATTATTTTTATCATAATGTTACTTAATATGTATAAACATAAAATTTAGGTATAAAATCCTTATGTTTTTAGCACTATTCAACTATAAAACTGAAACAAATTTCCAAATTAAACACCAATAAGACTGCAAAACCAATAAACTTCAAATTAACAGCATTAGTTTAGTGCAAGGTTGTTTGGTTGAAATGGATTACTGCTTGCAGTGTGACTATATGTGGGGTCCACATTTTTTATACCTTATTTGAGCTTGCCTCTATTACCTTGTGCTGGGAAGATTTTTATCTCTTACTGCTGTTCTTTGTGGAAATTACAGGAGAATTGTACTCCTCCAAGCTACATGTGCTCTGGTACCACAACCAGCCTTCCTCCCTCCCTTCCTCCCTCCCTCCCTTCCTTCCTGCTTACCTGCCTGCCTTCTTCTCTTTTCTGTTTCTTGCTTCATTAGCCCCATGGCAACAAAAGTAGAAGCAAAATAAAGAAGGCACCCAACTCAGCTGGAAGCACAAATGTAGAATACATTGCATTGACCAGGGCTTGATAAACTTTTTCGTCAACAGCCTAATAGTAAATATGTTCGGCTTTGTCCATATAGACTCAGTTGCAACTACTTAACTGTGCTGTTTTATTTGCAAAAGTAGCTACAGATGATAGAGTTGTCTCTTGTTATCAGAGGGGGATTGCTTCCAGGACTCCCTTAGATACCAAAATAGAAAGATGCACAAGTCTTTTCTGTAAAATGGTGCAGTGTTTGCATATAACCTGCTCATATCCTCCTGAATACTTTAGATCATCTCTATATTACTTGTAATTCATAATACAATGTAAATGCTATGTATTGTTTAGGGAATAATGACAAGAAAGGAAAAGTCTGTACTTAATCAGTATAGACGCAATTTTTCTTCACAAATATTTCTGATTTGCAGGTGGTGGGATCCATAGATGGAGAACCCATGCACATGGAGGAGGGCTGGCTGTGTATAAATGAGTTTTAATTGCTGTTTTAAACTAATTTTATATATGGACAGTGAATTTTGAATTTCATATATTTTTCACATGTCACAAAACATTTGATGTTTTTGAACAATTTAAAACTGTAAAAGTCATTTTAGTTTGAGGACTATACAAAAATAGCTTGTGGGCTGGCTGAGTCAGCAGACCCTTGATACACATGGGAATGAAGTGGTTAAAACCAGTGATCTATAATTAGATGTTTACATGATTATCCCAATGAACGTTTTAAGTTAAAAGCTCTCCTAGAATTTGAGTTCAAGAGGTGCTACCTGGGGACTTTCCCAGAGAGCAACCATGTTCCACAGGACTCAGCAGGATAATTTGGGAGCTACAAAATTTCCTCAGACCACCGCAACATCCCCTTCCCCAACTCCAAGCACAGGTGCATAAGGAAAGTCTGATACCAACAGTATCTCAGACTGTCCATGGAAGCATTATCGCAAGTGAAATTTCTTACTACTTGGAAAAGCTGTGTGGGTCTGTGTCAGGCTCGCAGTGAAAGAACAATGCTGGGGCTGGGGCTGGGGCTGGGACAGGGGCCCTGACCTTGGAGTTAAACTCCCTGCTCAGCTCCTTACCAGCTGTGACCTTGAGCTTAACCTCTCTCTGCCTCTGTTACTTCATGTGTAAAACATTGCTGTCAAAGTGCCTTCCCTTGCATCCCCAAGTATGTCAATTAGTGTTATGAGGCCTGAATATGACAGTGCAATCGGCTCTTGGTATTTGCAGCTTGACTATCCTTGGAGTGGACCAACTGCTGATTGAAAATAGTTTTAAAAATTGCATTTGCATTGAGCATGTATACACTTTTTTTCTTGTCATTAGTCTATATAGCATAGCATAACGACTATTTACATAGCATCTACCTTGTATTAGCTATAAGGAATCCAGAAATAAAGTATCTAGGAGGATGTGCACAGGCTATGTGTAAAAACTATAGTTTTATGTAAGGGACTTGAATATCTTTGGAAAATGGCATCCCTGAGGGCCCAAGAACCAATCCCCTTTGGACATTAAGGAGCAACTATATAGAAAATGTGCTTGGCACAATTCCCATTGTAAAACAACATTTGATAGAGAGTAGTCATTAATAAAGTCAAATTAAGAGTTGTTGGATAGTTGTTTGAGCTTCCCCAGGCACCATCGGAAATGGGGAGTAGTCTTGGGGTGGGTTGAGTCAGACAAACACTGCATAGCACACATGCTGCTAGCAATCATCGGCCCCACCCCAGAGCTTGCATTTGTTCTGGCAGCAAAGTACTGAGATGAATATTTCTGTTCCCGTCAATAACATTGTACAACTTGCGGTGAAAGCTGAGAGGTGATTAATCATTGAAACTGGAAGCATTTGATCCTACAGCAGAGAGGAATAGGGGAACAATACGAGTGATTTCAGCACCCTGCGTACACCTTGATCTTTTAAATGCTGCCTGGTTGGGTTATAAATATTTTTCCTTTGCTGTTGGGGTTTGCTGAGGCTTTAAGAAAGCACTATAAGCCTAAGAAAGGAGGGTTTTGGATACACAAGAATCCTTGGCATTTAGTGGGTTTGGGGAGTTAAGGGTCCCGCTTGGGTCTATCTGCAAAAGAAGCTTTTCTTCATTCAGCAGGAAAATTTATGCAGAAGCTGCAATCTAAGAATCAAAACCTCTGAGCAGATGTTTTATTTAGCTTGGTTTTTGTTTATGTGTGTATGTGTGTGTGTGCATGTGTGTGTGTGTTTAATGAGGCAACTCTTTAAAAACTGGGACATTATACATATGCTTTATTTCCAGCTTCTCTTGAAAAGCCAGGAAATGTGGATACACTGCTTCATGTCCCTCTGAGTCACACCAGGCTGAGGTCAAGTAGCAGGTGGTCTTTTATAGGGTCTATGCACCACCATTTCCTCCACCCGTATCACTTCCTTCCAGCACTCCAACAAGTGTACTCTTTGGGCTGTCATTTATTACTGTGTGTAGGGTGCTATTTGTCTTGGAGTAAAGATATAGATCTCTGTATGCACATGTCTATTAAATATGGGGAAGTGAAAGATCAAGAGGGATTCATTTTTCAAGAAAAATGATGGAAAACATATTTCTTGTGATATTGAAGAATATTTCTCACTATTTTGTACGCAAATGGACAACTCGGCTACTTGCCTGCTTAGTCTGGCTCAGAGGTAGACTCTGTCCCATTCTCTGAGCCTTCAGACAGTTCCACATTGAACCTCTGTCACGTTATTGACGGACCTTAGTCAGTGTCTACCCAATGCCTACAATGCTCTGGGATTCATACCTGTCCCTAGACTTTAGTGAATCAGGCAGAGACACATTCTCCATCTTCTACCAATCTGGCTAGGCAAATGTCTTGGTTACTTTTTTCTTGTTGCTGAGACAAAAATACCTGATACCCAAAATGCAGGAAGGAAAGGTTTATTTGTCTTACAGTTTTTGGAGGTTTCAGTTCATACTCATCTGGCTCCAAGGCAGGGTGGCATGGCTGAGGGACAGCCGCTCATGGTGGCTCCAAACAACAAGAGCAAAAAGGGCAAAAGGGGAAAGTGCACCTCCTTCCCTCCCTTATATAGTATGCTGGCTCCACCCCTGGGTGAGTGCAGCACTCACACTGCCAATCCCAGTGCTTTACAATGAACCAATCACAAATGCTAGATGCAGCCACCTCCATGACTGTGTGAGGCTTGAGTGGCCACCTAGACACAAACCATAACAGCAAAGAATCCCAACCATCCAAACCAGCAATCCCAACAAAGTCCTGGTTGTATCATAGGAGGAAAGCTGCAGCCACAGTGATATTAATTAGGGGTAAAAACAATGAGGAGTCAGCAATCTTTCCAGAAAGAACCAATGTTTTTGCTGAAACATGAGAATGAGATAGCTGGCTCTTCTAGGTGAAGAAAGGCATGTGTAAAGGCAGGAAGGCAGAAGAAAAGGCCTTTGAAGAGGCTGAGGAAGCTAAGTCTGGCTGGGGTTTTCATCATGGGGTTGAGTGGGTCCCAGGATTTTGCAGAGATGAGTTCACTGAGGTGAGTGGGGCTGTGATGGGCACTAGAAAGGGCAGTGGTTCATTGGGGTCTGGAATGCATGAATAAATCCCAGAACCCAGATGCAGAGCAAGAGTTAGCTAGAGCCTGAAAGACAAGCCTTTGGAAAGGAGGCAGAAAGGTGAATGAAGAGTGGACAGACAGTGGTGACTATAAAGGATAGCAGGGAACCTTGGGGTAAAATCTCCTTGACCACCTTGCAGCAGGCCTTGGAATCTGAGGGTGACCAAGGTCTAGGGAACAAAGTGCAGGCTTCCAAGCTGGACAGATCTGATAACTGGCTTTGGCTTAGTTTCTTCATTTATAATCAGAATAATGATAAATACCTCCTGGAGCTGCTGGGAGGGTTAAATGAAACTAAAAGCATCTGGTACTTAGGGAAAACTTAATAAAAGTAAGTTGATTTTCAATGGATTTGGGTGTGTGCTTTCAAACCTGATACCTAACCTGGGACAACTTGGCTTTATTTTCTCCCACAGGACATCTCCTGTTCGGGGCCCCCCACTATGAGAAGCCCTCCCCAGTTGATGCCTGCCATCTGTCGCTGGTGTCCCAGTGCTGACCTGCCGCTTGGCATGGAGCCGCAGTCATAATTACCACTTCTGAATCGATTCCTTCGAGCCCTTTTGAGCAGGCTGAGGAATGCTGTGATTAAAATGATTTAAAACCTGCCTCCTATTTCACAGCTTTTAATATTTGATAAGATTTTGGAGCGAGCAAAGGATGAGGGCAAAGCGGGAGATCTGGCAGTTTACAGTCCCAGCTGCGTTCTGAGTGCCCCTGATAGGAGCACTCAGAACAGAAAGAGAGAGGTTATGCGGAAGCATAAACAAGGGTGCAACCTCCAAAGGAGAACATCCTAAAAAGAAAAGATAACGTCCTTTTTTTTCCAGGTTGTTTGTGGTTTTCAGTTCTATTAATAATTAAGATTATTATTATTATGACAATAAGATAAGAAAACTATAGCAGCTATTACTGGGTATACTATATATGCCAGGTGTATTTACTAGGAAAATATCACCTTTAATTTTCCCAACAATCACATAAGGGAATGTGTACTTTCTTAATAGAATAGAATGACTCAGAGATGTGAAGCGACTTTCCTGCTGTTTTTCAGCCAGTTACTAGGAAAGCTGAGGTCCACACTGGAATGACTGTACCTCCAACCTCCATTGCCCCTCATACATTGTAGAGCATCACAGCACCAATAGGAAAATGCTGCAGATAAACAGGACTCCAAGATTTCTCTCTTGTCCCCTCCATGACCATTATCTTAAGAACCAACAACTTCAACAGCCAGATAATGCCAGGGTATTTTACTCTTCACATTATTTCAGTCATTTCTCTTTCATGCTAAGTTCCTTTCTTTCCACTTAATTTTGATGATTTCTGGAGTCTAAGTTTACCAAAGACAACATCTAGAATAATATCCTAGCAAAACCAGGTAAGTGCTTACCAAGTGCCAGGCCCTGTTCTGCCTCTTTTCCCATCCAGTACCTTAGTTACTTGAAAGTAAGTACTGCCGTCATCTCTATTTGACACAGTTTGAGTAAACTGAAGCTGAGAAGTAATGGGAAGTTTATTCAAATAATCTTAACGAGAACTTAGGTGTGGCAAAGAAAGCTCAAAGCTTTCACAGTGAGGTGTGAGAGGGTCAGAAAATAAATGCCAAAAGTGTACAAAAGAGCTCAAGTCTCTGGAAGGGTGAATTGGTGACAGTCCTTCTCCTGCCGTGCACCAGGGGAAGATTGCAGGATGCTCAATCAACCTGGGACAGAACAGGCTCCTTAGAAACAGCTGGAGGATTTGCTTTGTCTTCCTGATTCCAGAAAAGCAGTAAGATGTTCCAGGTTGCCACTAAAGAGTTCTGCTCTCTCTGAGATCACCCCAGACCTCTAGAGGACAGGGCTTTTGTGGGAAAAAAAACAGTCCTGAGTGTCAGCAACTGGCTACTTCCTGCTTTGAGAGGAAAGATACACACCAGAGTCCATTCTAGGGACAGTTACCTAATTGTGTAGGGACTAAACTTCAACCTGAATCAGGAGAGAGGGTGGAGCGGGAGTGCATTATCCATGAAACATCCTGATTGGATGCAATGTGGCAGAGGAAATAGACAAGTCTAAAAGCTTCAGAGAAAGAGCCAGGAACAAGACTTCAGATCAACACAGGCAGGCACGAACTCTATGTAAAAGTAGCTACCTGCCTCCAGAGCCGGTAAGCTCAGCAGTACTAGAAATGTTTGAGCCATGGCCAAGAATAGGCGATGAGTGGAGGGTACTTAAGCATCAGAAGGAAGTTTATGAACTTTAGGGTGCCTTTCAATCCTCAGGTGCTCAGTAAACAAAGAACAGAAATCATTCTCTATTCTTCCAGGTAATCTTAGGGTTCAACCATATTAGATGCCCAGAAAAAGTTGGCTAAGTTAATGAATGATTCTGGCCTAGTAGATGTGCACCAAACTGTTCAGTAATACTATGGAGGAAATTCAGTTCTAACAGTAAGCATGACAATGACAACAATTTGCAATGTCCTCTGCAATTTAATTGATATACACAGGTTATTTCCTTTATTGCTCCCATCTTATAGGCGAGGAAAAAGAACTTCAGAGAGAAGCAACCACCTTTCCAAAAGTTGCACCTGTAGAAGGTGGTGACTGAGGGATTTGGGCATGCAGGATCTGACTCCATAGCCATTGCTCCACATACCAAGGCTTTGTTGACCTTGGCTGTCCACCTTTCTATGCTTCAGTTAGGGCCTAAGACCAGTGCGGCTCAGATCCCACAGTTCATCGCTGGCCACTTGCAGTGAAACACGTGGCCCCTTAGCTTTAAACTTCTGTTCTGAACACCACCACCTTGAGCCACATTCACCATGCATGTTCCCCTTCTAAACTCAGACCAGCATAGCTCCTCATTCAGTGTGGGAGAGGAAATAAACAACATCTTTCCTCCCTGTCTCTGGCTTCAACTTTCCTTTCCTACTGTTTTTCAATGATCTTCACTTCTTTAGTGATTAAATACTGACCTTCTGTCTGAGCTCAGAAATTTGTCTACTTCCTGAATTCTTTTTGCCTGGTCTACTCTATGATCCCTTAATCTCCCACTGACTGATTACTTTCCTTTATGTTGATTCTTACCCCTTATCTAACCTTTGTTCCCATCAAATGTTTGATCTGTCCTCTGGCCTCCTCACTTCCTGTGTACCTCTTCTCACTCATCCTTAGATCAGGGTCCTTCCCCAGTGATGCGACAAGTATTTTGAGTTGGACAGTTCTTTGTTGTGTAGGGCTGACCTGCACACTGCAGTTTGTGTAGGAGCATCTTTGTTTTCTATATTCAGTAGATTCCTGCAGTGAGCAACGCTAAATGTCATGA
>RJWT010024832.1:0-16338 GCA_004365215.1 Cuniculus paca | reverse complement strand
AGCAGTAACTGATGCCACTCATTCAAACACTGATTTGATGATGAAATTGTCTCTGCCTCCCCTAAAAGGCAAACTCCTCTGAGATGTGTTTTAGTATATTATGGATCATCTAATCTCTCAGCTCAATCTTAGACCTACAGATTCTTGTGCATGTCTCCATGTGGATCATCGAGAAACCCCTGTAATTTCACATGAGAGAAAAATTAATCGAGGTATTTCCTTTACAAACTGCCCTTCTACTTTCTGTATTCCATATTTTGATTAATGAGATAATCATTTTATCCAGTTACCTCATTGTTAAACTATGGAAGCATCTAAAATAACTACTGTCATGCATAATTGCTCAACAAGTCTTACATCTTTACCATGGCTTTGAATTCTTACTTCACCTCTGTATCCTACTGCCATTGCTTAACTTCAGGCAACATTTATTTTATTTTAATTTTCTAATATTTTGGTTTTATTAGTACATGTTTACATTACATGACATTTATGTTGCTCTTAGGCAGCAGGTACATGTACATTTAACTTACCTTGATTCTTTTGTATCCCCCCTTTTCCCTCCCTGCCCACCTCCCTTTGTCTCTGGTTTCTACCACAGCTTTCTTATCTGTGTCTCTATCCCTAATCTCATCTGTCTCTAATGCAACGATGTGAAATTGTGCTGGAGCAAGGTCAGTAGTATGGAAATCTGACCATGACACTCTACCTCAATGTCACTCAATGATCTTCATTTCCTTTCCCTTAAAAAACCCAGGCTTCTTACTACAGCAATCAAATTCCCTATTATTAACCCTTCTTGACACCCTTGTGTATTTTCAGTCTCTTACTTGGACATGTCCTTGCTCATCTCTTTGTTATGCACGGGTGTTTCTACTTACCTCACATGCTTATTCCTCTGTTGGCAGGGGAGGCAGGAGCTGTGGAATTTAAGAGCAAGTATATTAAAGTTAAATGGCTGAATATTGAGTTCCCACTTAGTCATGCTGAACTGAACTTAGAGTGAAACGAAACTAGTAATGACATGCATCTGTCTACTTATTACGGTTACTTAAAGTAATACATAAAATAATGCATGTAAAATTTAGTGTACTCGTTAGCAAAATTAGCAAAGGCAAGTATTATGCTAATTTTTCCAGTACTTAATTTTTCTCTTTCTGTCCATTTCATATTTCAAGATATAATCTATGCATCTTTGAAGATCCATTTTGGCATGGAATTCTAATACCCTAGTCTTATTTCCTCCAGAAAATTCCCAGATAAATATTTATTTTATAACATTTATAACATAATATGGAACTGTTCCCATTCTATAATCCAATTTTCCCTCAAAAGATGGTACGCATACTAATGATTGGTTCTGTGGTTCAGTCAGCCTTAAAATCCTTGTATCTTTTCTTAGGTCTATTGCAGATATACCATGAAGATGAGATTCTAACATGAAGCAATAAAATGTTATGGCAAACATTTTATGAAAATTATTATGTGTACTACTAGATGGACAGGTTGCTAGGGAATTGAAAATTCTTGGCTCTGTGGGCATTATTAACTCAGTTTCCAAGTCATATCCTGACAGCTGGGAACTAACCAGCATCATAGCCTGTAACTCAAGCATCCCTAAAAAACTGGACCAGAAACTTTGGATTAAAGCACTTGTGATCCAGCCAACTCTTGGCTTAAGACAAGGACAACTACTTTTGATGCTAATCCATTCAGTTGATTCCAAAACCAGTGTCAGTCAAGGAATCCTGTGGAAATTAACTTGGTATAAAAAACATCAACATTAAACATCAAAATCTGAGGACTTTGCTATTACCCAAAATCTGAAGGGAAGGGAATGGCCAGTTTCCATTTCTAACTTTCCAAGTAGAACAAATAAAGGAGTGAAATCTGTTTCTTGTTTTTGTTTATTTTTCGAGACAGCATCTGGTTATGTAGCCCAGGCTGGCTTTGAAATTGTAATTCTCCTTCTTGAGTCTACAAGTGCTAGGGTTGAAAGTGAGTGCCTGCACATGTAGCTCCATCTTTCAACAGTGCAGGATTCCAATTACATTCCTTGTTAATTTGACCATATTATTCTTTTTGGGTAATAAGAATATGGTCCTTAACTTTGAGGTACTATCTGCAATTATAGGAAAGACACTGTTCGCTTACCTTTTATTTCTTACTCCAATCCTTTAACCTTGCTCATTCACCAGGGAATAAAATAAGAACCTGAGTTTTAATGAAACATTCAATCTCCAAACTTCCAACAGGAAGGAAGCTCAGCACGTCTCATTTTCATAATGCTTTTGGTGCCAAATTATTTCTGTGGCTCTTTATTCTGATTCCTCTGGCTATCTGGCAATCACCAGCATAATTATTTGTAGACACAGAAGCTTAAGAGACAGTCAGAATTCCTGTCTGCCAATTCTAGTTTGTCTTTCAAAGTGTGTATCTTTTCCTTCTTGTTTATGTCTCCTAAAACCTTTCCAGTCCAACCAGTTTTCTCTATTTGGCTTTATTCCAGGGAACGTGATTTAATACATCACATTTAACTATTACTAAATAAACTTTTGACTCCTTTTATTTCCTGTAGAAGGCATAGTATTTCACCATCTCCAGGATAGTCTTGTGTCCTATGGAATGAGACATTGAGTGGGAAATTTTGAACAATCATACCGTTTCATCATTAGACATACAAACAGCTTCTTGTCTTTGGGTTCCCAATACTATTTTTTAATATAAACTATTTAAGAAAAGAAGATATCTTATAATTTAATTTCTTATAAGCAAATTTTAATAAGATGCAATTAACACATATTTTGTTTATATATTTGATATCTGTTTAATAACCTGCTATATTTTGAGCCATATTTAACAAGCCAATTTTACTACAAAGTGAATCATAATTTAATTAATCTGTGGTAAATGAATATATTTACAATTGTGGTTTAAATGCAAACACTGTGGGGTTAAGAATGCAGAAACACATGTTCATATGTACACCAAGCCTCCTTCACACACCCAGACTTGCTGGGTCTGGTATGTAATACTGAAGCATTGTGAAGATAGAGCAGTGTTCTGGAGGTCAGTGGGAACAGTTGGTGGATTTTGGTGCTCCTGAGAATTTTGAAACTTTACATCTCTTGTTGGCTGTCCTACTGTTCGAAATCAAAGACTGTCATTTCTATTCTTAAAAACACTATGATAAATTCATCTTGTTGAAATAGTTAGTAGATTTTAACTTTAAAATTGAAATCAGACTAATACACCATCTTAATACAGCATTTGAAAAATCACACCAAGATCGAAGAGAAACAAATAATAAAAATAATTCATTATTCTTCATGCCAACTGTTCTTTGTTCCTTTCTTCTAGACTCTGTTGAGCTAACACTTTACTAAAGAGACTTGTATTTTTACTAACAGACTTATACTAAAGAGACTTCCATGTTTTTTAATATGGAGACACTTTTATATAAAACTGACAACATATAATTTATGCTTCTCTTACTTCCTTTGTATATATTTTTTTACAGCAACAGTAGCCATTGAAAAATCTAACATGCTAAACAAAACTCATTCCCTTTTACCTGCTCTGCATGTATACTTCCTCTTGTGTTTTTTATCAACATCATTCCATGTAGCAAGCATTTTAGAAATGCTGAGGATAAATATTTTAGGTTGTAGCCTTGAAGGTTCTATGGTCTCCTTCAGTCTACTTCTGTGGCAAAAATAGCATTGATTGACATATTCCTATAAAGCTTTATTTACAAAAACAGCAGAGACCAACTTGGTGGAGGAGCAGATCATCCACCCCAATGAGAAAATAGATTTGGCCCAGAAGAGTGGTACCTGCTTTCAGGGGAGTGATCAGAATCCCTCTTGAGGAGCAGTACCCCACCCTCAGGTGAAAGAGCAGCCCATCCCTGATCAAAGATCTCTTCTCACCATGGGAAGCACAGCATGGGGCAACAGAGGCAAAGAAAAACCAACAGTCCTGATCCTGGAGAATGACAATACCCAGGGTGACAAGGTGAACCAGACCACACAAATGGAGACAAAAGTCCAACAGCTCATTCAAGCCCCCACCTTGGAGCCTCAAGCAGAGACCAGAGGAGTGACTGCATTTTCTATATACCAGGGACACATCTTGGCATAGTGTGAAGGAACAGAAAGCAGACTGTAGTGCAAGGGGGGTAGCTCAAAAACCCAAAAGCCTTAAAGTTAGACCTAGAAGGTCTTGACTAACTGGATCCCAGAACTGCAAATTGTGGGCATAAACAATTCAGTCCATAACACAAGAATTGTTTCTTTGACTCATTCTGCTTTGACTTTTCTATTTCATATTATTTTTATTCTTCCTTCATTAGATTTTCTTGGGAGATTGGATTTTTTCTTACCTTTTTTCTCTTATACTACTTTTTCTCTAGTTTTCTCTTCCACTTGACTTTCTCTTCCTTTCTGTTTCTTACCTCCTATTTTTGGTCTTTTTAAAATCAGTTTTCTTCTTTTATATTGTGCCCAATAATTATTCTCTGTCCCAATTAATTTTATTTTGCTCCTTAAGGGACATCCTATCTTATTTTCTCTTTTCCTTATCATACACCACAGAATAATATTTTGAATTTTGCTTTTTTCATTAGTCAGTACCCTTTTCCTTCCACATTTACTAGTATGAAAACTAAGATTTATGAATCTCTAAATAGATAGCTAACATTATGCTATTGCTGTTAAATATGGTGTTATTTTAAATAGGGGTACAGTTACTCCATTTACTACGTACTTACTGTAGGTCAATAGTAGGCCAATGTTTAATTTATTTTAGTGTTCATACTATAATTATAGCTCAGTTTTCTGCTGACAAGTATGGTGCTTTATTGGTCCTTATCATTTGTAAACATTCAGTTTGTATTTGATGGTATAACTGAGGCTGATTTTATCACTAGAAACAAGGTGACAGAGATGTTGCTACTAGTTGGTGTTTTAGGGATGCCCATAAATGGGTTGCATTGGGGTCATTAATAATGCTAGGGCCCATTCCTGGAAAACTGGGTAATGGGTCATGTAAGTGCAATTGTCTATCTGAATTAAGCAGAAAGTGTTGAATTCTGGGACAGAGAAAAAGGCCAGTATGTAGCCAGGATCACAGGACAACACTGAAAAGTAGATAGTAGCTAAAGTGATCTCCGTATTATGAACAATATTTTCCTCTTCAATCAACCCACAAGACTCAACCTGCACCCACAAAAAGACAATCAAATAAACAAAGTAAAAAGAACAATGAGGAAATAAGACAAAGGATGTCTCTCAGTGTTCCTACCCAACTTGCCCAAACCTTATCCATGAAGAATCAAAACAAAGAAGAGCAAAATCCACACACCTGAATTATTTCAAATTTTGTCAAGGAAGATAACAAAATCAACCAATAATTGATTTGTCGAGCTCACAGAAGAGATAAGTAAAATGATATTAGACCAAATAAACAAAATTATCAGTGAATATAAAAGCACACTAACAAATGATAAATGACCTAAACAAAATGTTGCAAAAGATGCATGTCAAGCAAAGGAGACAGAATCCATAACAAGTCTCCAAATAGAAAGTAAGGAGATTAAAAATCCTATCCCAATTATGGGTAGCAGAATTGACAAATGCAAATACATAATGTTAGGATTACAAGATAGAGCTGTAGTAGGTGACCAGTAAATGAGAGATACATTAAAAACAAGAGAAATAAAAATGACTCCAACTTCTCCTTGGTAATACAAAGACTAACCTAAAATTATTTGGACTTAGTGAAAAAATAGCAGTCAACAGAAATGGAATAAAAAAACCTGTTTACTGAAATAATAACAGCAGAAAACTTTCCAAATAATGTAAAACAATTCAACATACAGCTAAATGAAGCATATGGAACCCCAGACAGGCAGGATCCAAAAGAGGCCCTCTACAACAAATCATAGGCAAAATCCTAGAAGTCCAATAAATAATACAATCTCAAAAGCTGTCAGAGAAAAGGAACCATTCACTTACAAAGGAAAGTCCATTAACGATACAGTAGACTTTCCAACACAAAGCTTAAAGGCCAGAGAGAGCTTGAAGTGAAGTGTACTAAGGCCTAAAAGAAAACAATTTCCAACCCAAGCCAATGTATCATGAAAACGATCTTTCAATGTTGATAGAGAAATAAGATATTTTCAATGGTACCTTGACCACCATGATCACCAAGCCAACACTTCAAAAACTTCTCAAGGAAATCCTAGAGGCAATTCAGTTAGCAATGTCAAAAGATCTAGTGCAATAAATATACCAGTAGAGTGAGCAATTATACATAAAGGAAAGATAAGGAATCAGCAATAAAAAAATAATTCAATGACAGGAATAAATTAATGCCTCTCACTTTCCCCATTCAAAAGACATAGACTGGAAGAGTATCACAATAAATGCATTTTTGAGTGTGGTTATTGGTGCATACAGAGTTTTTTACTTGTACTTCTGCAATGGCAAGAAGAAACACCAAAAGGACACCCAAAATGTGGATGCAGATTTATTCACATCCACAGATGGACACCAGTTGGGAACATGGTCTCTGGTGGTCAAGGGCTTACAATGGATGAGCAAGCAGGAATGGCTTATTAACTGGGGCTTGGTTTATACAATGTGCATCATAGTGACCAGCTATGCATCACATTGACTATTTGTTTCTGAGAAACCAGGAACAACTGGATCTGGAACAGGAACTATTACCTGGGCAATTAACAAAAGGAAGTATCCTCGCTTTGGTGGGGAGACATTTTTTGCTGCACATCCCTCCTCTTTTAGTTTTCCTGGAAAATCTTTGCTGGGCATATTACATGTGATCTTCTGATACAAGGCACAACTAGACTTTAGGCCTGTCTTTTCTGTAAGATTACTCTGGCAAGGTAGTGAGGAAGTTAATCCAATCTAGGAGAGAGTCCAATGTATCTTGGATGCTCATCAAATCTTTGTCAAGTGTTTTATTAACTGTTCTATTCTCTTGGGCCAACCATCTACAGAGTTTAAGGCAGAAAACCAAAACCAAAACCAACAAACAAAAAAACAGAGGTAGGAGGGAGTGGGGAAGCAAGGACTGAAGTAAGCAGAATCCAGGTCAATTAACAAAAACCACAGCTAGCAGGGGGGCAGGGCAGCAAGGACTGGGGTAACCAGCCTAAAAAGACACAAAAATCAAGGGGAATAGATCTGGAGCAAATCTGGTAATGATGTCTTCAGGCTTCATTCGTGCATGTATTGTCTCTTCAGAGTGAGTCTTGGAGGAGCTGTCCAGGTAAATTTTTCAATAGACCTAAGGTTAGATTTCTGAAACTTGTAGAAGTAGTTAATATGTGCCTGGTTTATATGTGTGTTTAGGAATCTCTACAAATATAGCTGGTTTTTTACAGGTTATAAGTTGCTTTTTTTTTTTAACCTTTTTAGAGCTTTATGGCCTGTGTGCGGTATGTAATTTTTATTTAATCTAGTTTTTGAGTTACCTCTGCTACAAATGCAGGCCGATTGTTGCTGCCAATTATCAAGGATAAGCTATAGCTAGGGATGATTTTTTTACAGCAGGACCTTAGAAACTTTTATTGTCTTCTCATTATAGGCAAGGAATGGGAGGTTGGGGCCGGTGACACAGACTCCGAAGTCTGAGCTGGCTGTAGGGGCGTGAGCCAGCACAGTGTCTTCAGCTTGTAGAACATACATGGGGGTAGATTTGGTGGCTGGGTTTGATGTCTAAGTTGATTGGATCCCTGGAAGGGGGTTAGGCCTCTGGACTGGATTATTTTTCATTGGTGGCAGGTTTCCAAACAACAATTTGTTGTGCAGATCATCTCTGCAGGAAAGTTTTGTCCAAAATACTTTTGTCCAAGGTGATCACAGCATATCTAGTATCACAAGTTTCTAAGAGATCAGGAGTAACCAGATCTGAAACGGTAACTATTACCTGGGCAACTAACAAACTGAAGTATCCTGGCTGGGGGTGGGGCACTTTCTGCTACAGTTCAGTATTTGTATTTTTCACATCTTGTAGCATTTTGCCTGTTGTGAACAATTCCATCAAATAGGTTTCACCCCTGCCAAGTTCCTCACAATATAGTTGGACCTAGTTCTAACATTAGATCATTCTATTAGATTATGTGAGCATTGTATACCATTTGATTTTTGAACATGTACTTATATTGATGGTTTCTTTGACATCTGGATCAAAGAGGTCTGCATTCCCTGCATCTGTATGGATCAAGTATGACTCCATTTCACTGTTACAGAAACTTTGGCTCACATGGCTAATGTCGAAGTCATTATCATCATCATCCACACATGAGTAATTTGATGATTCACTTTTAACTTCCTCCAAACCTTGTAAATCCAGTTTGTCACATGCCACTTTACTAAATTGGGCTACTTCTACCAGAAAAATCAAAGAAAACTTTAAAAAAATGGTCTAAATGTACAGAAATTTAGCAATGAGAATTTCATGAATAAAACTCACCTGTCACTGCTTTGGAGCTCCTGCATATTCCTGGCCACTGGGTGAATGCATAGATGGGTTTTGCTTTCCCCTGGTGCAGCTGCTGTAAGTCACAATGGTAAAATACATGTTTACATGAAAGAAGAGTGGTATGGGTGTATTTCACCCCCTGTGATGCCACTCAGGTAAATGTGGAACCTGTTAAAAGGAGCATTATGTGGGGAAAATGCCTTTTGCACACATGCACATACTTTGCAGTTCATAGAACCAACTGAGTAAACACAAAGATTGCTTCCTGTATCCCCCATGTGTAGCTACTGAAATGCACATTCAGGTACTATCACACTAAAATACAAATTTATGGTAGAAAAGTATGAGATAGGTTGTTGTAATTCACTTGTTGGAAGAAGAAATATGTAAAACTTGAAGCCATAAACTTAGGCAATGAATTACTGAACAGAATTCTAGTTGTAAAACAAATAGTACTAAGAATCAACAAATCACATCACATCAAATTAAAAATCTGTACAGCAAAACAAACAAATAATAGAGTCAAAAGATAAACTAAAAAACGGGAAAACAATTCTGCCCACAATTCTTTAGTCAGAGGACTGATATCTAACACATGTAAAGATCTCAAAAAATTAGACTACCCAATCAAATATATGGGCAAGCAAAATGAATAGCAGTTCATAGAAGTAAAAATGGTCAATAAATACAGGAGTAAATGCTTACCATTACTGGCCATTAGATGAATGTAAATTAAAACAACATTGATACTTCATCTTGCCCAGAAAAAATGACTGTCATCAAGAGATCAAATAATAACAAGTACTAGAGAGGATGTGGGGAAAAAACAAATCATCTACGCTCTTTGTGGAAATGTAAATTTAGTACAAACAATATGGAAATCAGTATGAAGATTCCTGAAAACATGAAACTAGAAATTCCATTTCACCCAGCTATTGCCCTTCAAGGAATCTTTCCAAACTGTTAAAGACATCATATGTGATGTATGCATATTCACATACATGACAGCAAAATTAATAATAGCTAAATCTCATAAGAGGCCTATATTTCCATGAATAGATGAGGGTATAAAGAAAATATGATATATACACATAATGCCAAGAAGAGAGATAAGCTTGAGTCATTTGTAGGGAAATGAATTTAGTTTGAGACCATGAAGTTAAGTGAAATAAATCAGTCATGGAAGTTTAAACATCACTTAGTTTCTCTTACACAAGCAACCCAAAGTATAAACAAATAACAAAATTAAAGACATAAAATAGAGAGTTGAGAGATAGTTCTTTCTCAAAGGGGAAGGGAAATGACAAAATGGAGGGAGAAGGCAGGGAAAAGGGATGAAAAAAAGAATTAAAATGTATTGTGTACAGGCACCAACTCCACACAAGGAATGTAAACAAAATGTACAGCCAACATGTACAAAACAAGGAAGAGGATCAAGAGACGGGCATAGGTGAAAGGCAAGAAAGGCGAAGGGGATTAAAAAAAAGAACTAAGATGCATTATTTTTATGTATCCACTCCTCACAAGTCAGATAAACACTATATACTTCTAATATATTAATAAAAAAGCAGGCAGCTTTCATCTGATAAAAAGTTTATTTAACCCTGATGTAGGTGCTGTAACTAATAATCATTTTTAAGTATTTTGTTAATCAAATTCAAATTCAAATCAGTTCAGCAAATAATTATCCTTTCGTATGTAAACATGAATTATTTGACATATAGAAAGATAAATCTTGTCTCTTATACAAATTTCATAGGTTTCAACACTACAAATTTATAATCCCTCATTATAAAGAGCCTTTTAATCGATCTGGTGTCTAATTTCTTTCTTAACCATCCAGATTATATTTATTGACAAGATTTGTAGATTTGCTCTTGATAGCTCACCAATATTTTGTGCCACAGAGCATATTTGAAAACAGCCCAATTCTTGTGTATAGAGAGAACTGCTATGCTCGAACCTCACAGGCAAGTGGACTGACTTCTTTCCTTTGGCAGACCCCAAAATACTTGAATAAGCAGAATTGGACATTGTAAGTTCCCTATTTTTATTTCCGGAAGAGTTCTTAACTTTAGAAGGTGTATGCATTTGGCTCTTGTCCCGGTGGTTTACAGTCCAGTAATCTACTGCAGGGTCCATAGGCCTTGCTGTTGGCATCTGCAGGAATCTTTTTCATTAAAATAAAGCTGGAAACCACAATACTGTATGTCAATTTGTTCTCAATGAAGAAAAAGACTCGAGGTTTGACTAATCTTCTCTTATCAAGAGATCATTTTGATTTAACAAAATTTGAGTTAAAAAGCAGCGTCTTATTTTTTTTGTTCCATCGAGAAAACATGTTAAGAGGTTGAAGAGAGATTCTGAGTCATGAGAAATCACCTGTCCTGCCTTTCTACAGCAGAGGAGGCATCCAAATTGTGAATTTTAACAACCACAGGCTCTGCCCTTTCTCTGGAACAGTGATGCTGGTTGTAGCTTTGGGTTTGATTTACATTGTCACCACAATGTCTTGCTCAACCAGTGCCTTTTCAGAAAATTCTGTGCAGTTCTAAGTGTAGTTATGCAGGAAGCCAATGCACTAATCAGATAAATATTCTGTTTGAAAAGTCTTCCCCTCTCCCGATTTTCCCTTTTCTGCATTCTTCCCATTATCTGTACCTGGATTATTTCTATTGATGTACCTCAAAAGGCACTGGAGTACACAGCAGTTGGTTACTGTATTAGCAGTAGGAATCATCACAAGTGTCCTAACCCAGAACACTGGCACAGGTATTACTCCTCTCCTGCAGACACTTCCTTCTGTCTTCCCAGACCTCCTAATTCCAGGGGTGACTCTCTGTGTGCAATGAGGTGTGAACTGAGCACAATGGCTAGTTGTTTTTCTGCTTCTTCGCTGCAGAAGCTCACAAATATTATTCTATTCATTTATAATGCAGAATAACCCCCCATAGAGTGGGACAGGCATTTAAAAAGATAATAAGTGCAACGCAAAGGGCACAATGCATCACATAGTTTGTGGCCTCAATGACAGTCCTAATCCTGAAAGGGGCATTTAGAATTTGGCCCATTGGTTTCATTGACAGATGACTACAGCAGTATAACCGGGAACTGCTTGCCCCATAGGAGACTTTGTGAAATAGTACATCATCCTTGTCACTTACAGGGCTCAAATCCTTGCATCAGCAGCCCCGTCATTCCTTCTGTTAGCCTCTCTCTGAATGCATTCACCGGGAGGGAGTTGGATGTCTCTTCGAGCAGACTTGTGACAGACTTGTGTACTTGTGACAGATAATTCAAGCCATGGGAGTTATGAAGAGCAAGCATAACCGCTTTTTCCCTTTGAAAACTCCATAGTTATATGAAAAGTCATAATTTCTTGCATCATATTTATCATTTGAATAATACATCTTGACAAAGTCTTTCCCAGAACCCATTTCTTGTTTACGGCATTTTATCAAATGTTTTCCCACTGTAGAATGTTTTTTTATTTTAAAGAGAAAAAACAGAAAAATCAAGATGAAACAAAAAAAAAAGTAAAAGCAAATGGCAACAACAACAACAACAACAACAAAACACAATGGCAATGTAGGATTTCAAAACAAGATGATAGGAATTTAACAATGGTTATATTGCATATTGTTACAATTTTGATTTCCTTATCCTCACCATACTCTGACAGCTGCCCCACTTTGAGGTTTTTTAAATATTGTATTTCAGTGACTCCTTCATTTAACAAGTACAGAATATACTTTTGTCTGTAAGCTTTTGCAAAAAGAAATCTAAAACATTTTTTAAATATATGTGATTTCCATATCCTTACTCATGCCATAAGTTGCTCAGTATCACCACTATGATTTTAATATCAAAATTCAAAGATTTAGATTCAGGTACATTTGAAGAAATTATATAGTGCAACTTTTCACTCTTAGATCCATTTTAGGAATAAAATATCACAGATTCTAAGGACTAAATGCTTTATTCTTTTCATATAGTACAAAAGTTACTTGTTTTTAATATTACTATATTTTATAAAGCATAAAACCTAAGCTAAAACTGTGCAGACATGCTTTTGAATTTGCCATACAATTTCTTGACTTAATGTTTAAAGATGTTATATACTCTAGAAAAAATAAACTTTGATATCTTGAATCTGAGATCAGCATAATATAGAGGCAGGGAACTAAAAGTTGCATACCCTCTTGGATAACAAATATGTACTTTAAACTATCTGTATTAATGCATGCATTTAATAATAACTGGCCTCCCCTGCATGTATTTTTTTATGTTTGTTTTTGTTTTAATTTGGGTTATAGATTGATTTTACATAATACTCAGAATTTACATACAAATATAGAGACAGTCCTTGGCTAGCAATGATTTGACTAAAGATTTTTCAACTTTAAGATGGTGCAAAACAAATACTCATTCAGTAAAGAGCATAATTTTCCCTTTAGTTTTGCTTTTTGATCTTTTCTCAGGCTGGAGAGCTTCTGTACTATATACATCTGAATAGATTGAGTCATCTGAGGAGCCTAATGTATGAAGTAGTGACACAGCATTTTAGCATTGAAGAGTCATTTCTAGAATTACCCTTCTTGCTTGAAATCTCCAATTTTACCGTTTACAAAAGCTGAAAGATAGGCAACTCATTTGATTTTTCTAAAACATAGTTTCTTCATCTGAAAAATGGACCATGTTATATCATGCAAAGCTCAATTGAGAAAATGAATGGAATGAAATATTCAGTAGAACATTTAATAAATTTAACTATTTTCTTGTGGAGACTAGGCTCTGGCACTCATAACTCTTGGGACCTGAAAATTTCACCTAAAATAGTACTGTTTCTTACTGTGGCATTCTGTTGTGTCTGTGTCTCATGTGCATCCTTGGTCCAGTCACTGCAAGTGCACAGATAAAATCTTGGTTGCTGATTAGCACTAGATAAGCCATTGAAATTAGTCAGCATCCTGCCCAGCCTGACTCCAGTCCACCCTTCCTCACATGGTAAATATGAAAGTGGCTCTTCGTGAGGTGATCATATATAAAATTTGAATTGTGAGTAGGATTGGATACTTTTATGCCCACTATAGGGGAATTGGTAAGGAATAAAGCATGACAGAATCAAATGACAAGATTTAGCAATAAATGAAAAACCTTGATGTGCTTATGTCCACTCAAGGTGAATAGCTTTCCTCTGTTGAATACCACTTTGGAAAATTACCTTGTGAAACAATCCCAGGCTCCTTGGCATATCCCAGAGGCAGCCAGCTGTTTCCAAATATCAGCTTCTCAATAGGAATCTCTTCTCTTTTTTCTCTTACTTTTGGTCAGTGCTTAGAATGCTTGAGGTCATGTAGCTGGCTCCAGGGCAGAGATATTCTTGGTTTTTAAGACAGTATTTACTTGCACCTCAGGACCGTTCTAGAAAAAAATCTGTTAAAACTCTCCCCTAAACCTTTTTCCAAGTTTGGTCTTATGTCACCTGCTGTAGGGTACTTTAGAATAATTTCATGAAAATAAAAGAAAAATTTGTTTACTTGTCCAGGAACTTGTAAGTTATAAACTTAGGAAAACTGAGGAATGTATCTTTCTTTCTTTCTTTTTTTTTCAAAATTATCTAAATGACAGTGAAATAACCTAAAACTGAGGAATTAAGAAATCAGTGGCTGGAGAAAGGTGGCAGCCTGTGAAGCAGTGGTAAAACAGGGACAGAATTAGGGTCACCCCAGTGTCCTGTATTACCACATCCTGTGACACATAAAGGTTACAAAATTGTGGGCCCTGTTGTGTTACAGTGTATAAATCTCTTTGGTTATGAAAATGGAAATGATAATAATGCGAAATGTAAGGCTCCAACCGAACCTGACTCTTCCAGCTCCAACTGCTTGCCAGCAGAAGCACTATTCTTGGCAGAGAATTTAGCTCAGCACTGAGGCTGTCATCAGCAAGCACAGGATGTCATGAAGGAGATAAGATAGGACAAGGAGTTTTGCAGATCCTGGAACATCTGGGGACATCCAGAGATGCTCAAGAATTTACACTGAACACTTCAGGGACTGGCCACTGAGGTGCAAGACTGCCAAAGAGCTTTGACCACAGATGTTTATTGGAATTTTCCCTCCTAATGTCCCCTGCGTTTTTCTCTCTGTCCCTATAAAAGGGGAACATTTCTCTTTGTTCAGAACAGATGGTTTCATCATGCTCTCTGCCTGCCTGCACCCAGACACAGTAAATTTCACTGCATGTTACCCTTACACAAGCACCTAGTGTTCTCTGCTGGTTCTCCCCTCTTCCTCTGTATGATACATATGTTATAAAAAATAAGAACAAAAACTTTGATGATTAAGTATTAAAACAATTATGCACATAAGTTGCAGTGATAGGTCAAGTAAACAAAAAGGGGCTAGTTTGATAGTTGGGGACAGGGGCAATAAATGCAAGGTATCTTTTAAATGTGGTCAGTATCTTAAATAGGTAAAGGAAAACTAAAAACTCGTGGAGGTAGGAAAAAAATATGAATAAGTATGAGATAGTAAGAAATATAGTCTAGAGTAATGAAGAGTTGAAAGGGTGGACTGAAAGTCAAGACTACAAATCTGGATCTGGGGGGTGTAGCTCAAGCGCAGCATGGTTGCCTAGTATGTGAGGTCTTGGACTCTATCCTCAAAACAGCAAACTTTTTTTTTAATTCTAAGAAGACTACAAATTCAGATTAGTGCTGCCAAAATTATTAATTACAAGGCCTGCAATACAAAATACCAAAGTGCACTGTTGTGCTCTAGTGAGAAAGTGAGATCTCTTGGCCTAAAACACAGAATAGGCAAATTTCCAAAATGGCAACATATTCTTAGGCATCTGACCAATGGTACTCCTTCTTTCCTATTAATATCTTGTGCTGGGAATGTGTGTACCAGCTTTGCCTTGGGCCAAACAAATGAAAAGCACATATGAGGCAGAAAGAAGTGTTTGTGGTAGCAATATAACCCTATTTAAAGATTAGGAGAAGCGAAAAGGAAGAAAACAATAGAAAGTCAGAGATTTACCTGTTGCTGCTTTTTTTTTTTTAAGCTATGTCCCTAGGGTCCTCTCCTCAGCTCTGGAAAGCTGAACAATACCTCTCTGGTAATCTGTGTTTGCAGTGGGATCAACCTACAAAGCATAGCTTTATAAAATGTAGGTACTGAAATGGGAACTGGCAGCCTCATTCATTTTAAGTAAGACTAAAACATAAAATCACATTCTTTCTCAAAGTTTCAGACTGCATTTAATATTTCTTATGCTAAACCCCAGATTGCTTGAAAAACTCACAGAAGATTAAACTCCTGTTCTTTTTCCTTTTTTATACTTGTGTAACTTTAGACAATGTTTTTGCCTTACTTTATATTTTTCTTTTAAGTAGGTCAGTGTCATTTTTTCACTTTGCTTGGAACTGTGTCCTAAGAGTGGGAAGTAGGGTAAGTAAGGGGCTACGTGAAGATTTGATGATAAAGCATTTCGTTGTGATCACAGCCAAATAGTTGAGTGACAAGAAACATGCTTGTTTTGTGAGGGTGATCTTTGGTAGGCATAAAGAATAATGTGTATGTCTTAGCAAGACCACAAGGTTTATGATCATTGAAAGCTATCCCTAGTATAAGCCCACACCTTGGTCTAAGGATCACAATGTGCTTCCTATTTCAAACTCTAGTTTAATGTAGAATAGTCATATATGTGCTGAGTTCAGTGGATGACTGATCTTGTGTTAGCCATGGAACCTGGAAAGCCCCACCCTGGAAACCTCTCACACTGTGCTTTGGGGGAAACTGACACCACCTCCAGCTCCAGAAG
>RJWT010024831.1:0-16337 GCA_004365215.1 Cuniculus paca | reverse complement strand
GGAACGGGGTCCTCACACCCATGCAGGAAACCCCAACAGTTGGGAGGCAAACAAGGAGGCCATGCTGCTAGACAGGCAGGGCCTGACCCCTCCATGGCACCCCCCACATCAGATCCCTCAGATGAGGGTCCCCACCCTGCTGTCCCAGCCACCAAGTCGCTTGTCCACCATCCAGGTAACCCCTCCCCTGAGCTGCAGGGCCCAGGCAGGGGTCACAGAGCCTCAGCCCAGGGACCACTACCCCGCCCGCCCCTGGGCTGCTCCTTTGCAGCCAGAACTCTCCGGAAGCCAGGTGAAGGGTGGGGCTGGACACAGAACTGTCCCCTGACTTGCCTGCCCTCGTGCCTGGCCTCTGCCACCAAGACTGCTCCTGTCTCTGGCTCCCCTCCACCCAGTTTGCTGCAGGCCTGAAGAGCCCCCAGGCGCCACCTTTGATGGGGCTCAGCTCCGGGTCTCAGCACCCCGACGCCGTGAGGAAGGGATGCATGTTGTGATCCCGGACTCTGTGCAGACCTGGCCTGGGTGACAGCAACTCCAGTCCCTGCTGCACCTGCTGTGCTCTTCCCTTCTCCCCCCCGGCCGGGGACCCGGGGTGGCTGCCAGGTGCTGGCTCCTTGCTCTATTCCTGGAAGAAGCGGATCTATTCTTGAGCCAGCCCCAGGGGCGCCTTGGTCTGCTCAACACAGCAGCACAGTTCCTCCTGCCACCCAGCTGCAGCATCACCTGTCTCTCCCTGGGCCACTCCGAATGCCCGCTCAGTGTCCTGGGAGGTGAGGCAAAGGTCTACCTTGGGCAATGACCAGGGAGAGGCCCTTGCAAAACAGCAGAGGCTGCCATGGACTAGCACTGCATGTATGCAATAGGCTTTTACTTATTTTGGTTTTATGAGGCAGGGTTCTGCTATGTAGTTCAGGCTGGCCTTGAACTTGAGGCGATCCTCCTGCCTCAGCCTCCCAAGTACTGAAGTTACAGGTGTGCACCACCATGCCCAGCTGTACAATGAGCTTTTACACACACACACACACACACACACACACACGTGCGCGTGCGCACGCACGTCATTATTCAGTGTTTCTGCCTTGATGATGGAGCTATCTTTGGAACCTGTTCGCAGGCTAACAGAGAAATGCGTTGTGCAGTGGCGGCACATCTGGACCCTGCCCTGGCGTGAGGCCTTTCGCCGATGGCCAGCAGAGGGCGCCTTGGACCACGCGGACCGGCGGCTCTGAGCCCACAAGCCATAGCTTGCGGTTCCAGCTACCCAGGCTGTGAGATGGGGTTTTTTCGTTTGTTTGTTTGTTTGTTTGTTTTTCTTTTGTTGAACCCAGGGTGCTCTACCACTGAGCCCCGACCCATTTTATTTTATTTTATTTTATTTTATTTTATTTTATTTTATTTATTTTTTTGTGTGGCACCGGAGATCGAACTCACAACCTCACACTTGCCAGGCAGGCACTTAGGCCACTGAGCTAAATCCCCAGCCTATTTTATTTTATTTTGTCATTTTTTTTTATTCGAGTTCTAAGTTGCCCAGACTGGTCTGGAACTTTTGATTCTCCTGTCTCAGCTATAAAAGATCTTAAGTAGAAACAGGAGGTGAGAGGCAGGGAGGGAGGGACACGAGGCAGAAGGAGAGCTGGAACCTGGCCCACCAGGAGCAGTGAGGGTTCCCCTTCTCTCTCCCTCCCTACCGCCCTCTTTAAACCCAGGGCTTGCACACTGAGCTACATCCGGGACCTTTTTTAATTTTTTATACAAAGTCTCCCTGAATCACTGGGCTCAGACTCTTAATCCTCCTGCATCAGCCTCCCAGAGTGCTAGGGTGATGGGCCTGTACTATAGCTCCTGGTGTCGCCTATTTTTAACAGTATTAATAACTATTAGCATTTAAGGAGCTCTAATTATGTATGCGCCATTCTTCCGGAAACTGCATCTCACTCCTCATGCAGTTCCAATTTGGCCTCTGTCAACACCCTGTTTCAAAAAGGAGGAAACCAGCTTGGCAGCGGGGAACGGAGGCCACGGAGGCCGGCGCCTGTAAACCTAACTTTCTGGTGACAGTGCTCACCCCGGCATTTTCCCTTCCCCCCTGCTTCTTTGGCAGCTCCTGAGAGGAAACTGAGGCACATAAGTCCTCCGAGTTGAGACTGATTTTGGTACTGAGAATCCAACTTAGGACCTCACGCTTGCCAGGCAGGCACTGTGCCTCTGAGCTATAGCCTTGGCCCCGAGCTGAGATTTACGCACTGACCTCGGCCTTGTCTTCTGGTAGGGTGCAGTGGGCTGGGGCTCAGGAAGGCACAGCAGGACAGTGAACCTCAGGAAAGCCTGGAACTCGCAGCTGGCCGTGGAGGCACAGGCCTGCGATCCTGTAATGCCAGCACTAGGGAGGCTGAGGCAGGAGGATTGTTCAAGTTCAAGGCCAGCCTGGACTACACAGTTAGACCTTGTTTCAAAAAACAGAAAAGCTTGGAAAAGCCTACAAATATAATCATGTGGGACTGATAAGGGGCCAGGACCTCGGGTGGTAGTAGAGACAAAGAGCCCCTTGTCTGTGGGGTTCCTGGGGCCCCCACGTTCACACACACAGCTACTCCCTCACACCAACAGGCCTCTTCAGCTTTATCACCCACAGTCACCCTTGCTGGGGTCACAGTGACACACAGGCCTGGGTTCCCCCCACCAGCACATGGTCCGTATCATCCTGGGATCAAAAGTTTAGACAAACAGCTGTTCCCGACATGGTGGCCCAGGTGGCAGCCAGGGGTCGTCAGCCAGGCGGCGGACCTGGAATTCAGGCTTCAGGGGAACAGGAGCGGCAGGGCAGAGTCACCGGGGACACAGGACAGGGCTCAGTGGCTGGAGAGACAGAGAGGAGCAGATCTGTGCCCTCCGGTCCTGCTTGTCTTTGCCCCCACTGTTCTGTGCCTTGAGGAAGCTCCTGGGAGCTTAGATGCCAGTTACCATAGGGACAGGATGGGGTGGGGGGCAGTGTTGCAAGTCCCACCGGGGACCCAGGTGACGAGTAGACTCCAAATAAAAAAAGCCTTGGAGTAAGCCAGGGGGCGAGCAGTGGCGGTGGAAGGTTTAATCCCCAGTACCACAAAAAAGCAGCTGAATGGATGAGTTGGTGGCAGGAGGCCGGTGGGCCACCCGGCTGTGGCAATGATCACAGCCACTACAACCCCATCTCCACCCTGGTCTGCAACCCACAACTACAGCCTGGGCTGGGCGGGAGCGGCAGTGAGGATCTCTGACCACCCAAGAGGCCGAGGGGAGAGAGAGGAAGCTTGCCCACAGGCTCACACCTAGGCGGGGAGGCTGAGGCGGGAGGATCTTGTTAATGACTAACAAGGAGGAGCTGGCATCCAGAGGGGCTGGCAGAGGCTTCCCTTGGGGGCGGCTGGGACAAGGAGGCAGTGTTAGATGGGGCCTGCAGGGGTGGTGAGACCTGGAACACTGCTGGAGCACATCTGGGCCCATAGCGGGTTGTGGGGCAGAGGTGTGGCTGTGAGGGGAGATGGAGATCAGGGGGATAGCGTGGTCCCCAGGGACAGAGCATGAGATACTGGGAGCTCGGGGCCTGGGACTGGGCAGTTGGAGGACAGAACAATGTCCAGAGATCCAGGCTGAGGCGTGTGGGTTAGGGGATAACAGAGGCCTGGCGTCACTCTCCGTCCCTATGAGCCTAGTGGCAAAGGGCAGAGCCGGAGGAGGAATGTCCAGAACAGGGTGTGTTACGAAGCTCCCAGCTGGGGTGACCGGGTTTCTAAGGACAGCGGGAAGGTGGGAACACGGAGCGGGCCCTCCTCTCCTCCTGCCTGCTAGCACCATCTGCTCCCAACTTCTCCGGCCTTGACCCAGGAGGAGGGCAGGCCCCTCCGGGGTGGCCTAGGAGCCACGTGGGACTGCGCTGGCATGGAATTAGGAGGGGTGAGAATGACCTGGAGTGGGGGAGGCTGGACCTGGTGCTCCATGTGTGCAGCAGGAGGAGGGCGGCCTTCAGCTCCCCGCATTCACCTGAGGGTCTCATCTGCACCCTCGGCACCCCACCACCTCACCACCTGCTGCCGCCTGCCTTCCTGCATGCTAGACAAGCGCTCTGTGACTGACCTGCAACCACGGGCCTTTAAAATACAGTGATTTAAGGCCAGGTGAGGTGGCACATGCCTGTAATCACAGTCCTCACGAGGCTGAGGCAGGAGGAGGCTGTGAGTTCAAGGTCAGCCTGCACTACATAGTGAGAACCTGTCTCAAAAAACTAACAAATACACACAGATGTTTCTTTTTGGTCATACTTTCGCTTCATTCCCTTTCCTCTCCCCCTGCTTTTTCAGTCTCTTTTCCTCCGACTAAAACACTTTTCTGTCTCCTGCCTTCTAAACACAAACAAGCAGAAACGCTCCGTCTCCCCTTCCCGGCACTCCTTCGCTCTGCCCATTTCCTCCCCTGCCAGAGGTCCTCAAAGAGCCTCTGTGCCGGGCACCCTCCACCCCCCTCCGCCTCCGCCTGCACGGCCTGTGCCTCCCGCCCGCTGTGCCCAGCCACTCTCTCCGGCCCTCGGCCCTCGGGGACGCAGCCTGCTCCACACAGCTACCCCGGAGGGACGCTAGGACCTTCATGCGGAGCTGCCTCTGCAGCCCTCTTATTTTTTATCTTGAGGATCTTGTTTAGTTGCTACATTTCCATTTCCCCAGCTGGGCTTGAATTTGCAGTCCTCCTGCTTCAGCCTCCCAGAGTGCTGGGGTTACCGACACGTGCCACCACACCCAGACTATTTTTGTCGCGTCCTTCTTTTTGGTTGGGCAGGGCATTGATTCAGGGGCTCGGGTATCCTAGGCAAGAGCTCTCCCACTGGGCCACGCCCCGGCCCCTCCTCCTATGGCAGCTTTTCTGTGACCAGACAGATGGGGTTTTTTGGAAACAGCTTATTGAGATGTAATACACACACCCTACAATTCACTCGTTTAAACTGCAACTCAGTGGCTTTTAACACACTCACAGGGCTGCACAGCCATTGCCACGAACCACCTTAGGTCATTTTCGCAGCCCCCAAAGAAATCCTGTGCCCCTCAGGGTCCCTTCCCACTCCTCCCCAACCCCCAGCCCTGACAGCCACCAGTCTCTCTAGGTGTGCTCCAGGCCCTCGGGGTGCCCTTCCACAGAGTGAGGTAATGAGAGGACCGACACAGGGGGACACCTGGAAAGAGTGACCCCTGCCTGGCTGCCCCTCCTTGGCCTGCAGAGGGCCCCCCACCCTTGCCTGCTTGTACTTAGGCCCCATGCAGACACTACTTCCAGGAAGCCTCCCTGGAGTCCCCAGCCCAGCGCTTCCTCTCCAGATGAACAACCAGGATTTGCTTACTGCAGGCTCCATTCCTGGCTGCCCAGGGTCATGCCCATGCCCACACACCCTGCACGCTCTCCATGGAGTCCAGCCTCTGGAGTGCTGTGATTTCAGGCATTTACTACCACATCCTGCAAGTCTGAGTTTAGTTTAGTTTAGATTTTTTGAGATAGAGTCCCACTATGTAGCCCAGACTGGCTCAGACTCTTAGCAATCCTCCTGCCTCAGCCTCCTGAGTGCTGGTATGCCAGGTGTGCACCCCAATGCCTGGTCTGAACTTTGTTTTGTTTTTTTTAGCACTGCGGATTGAACCTACGGTCTTCACACTGAGTTACAACTCCAGCCCTTTTTATTTTTTATTTCGAGACACGATCTCACTAAGTCGCTAAATTGCCTGGGCTGGTGTTTAATTTGTGATCCTCCTGCCTCAGCCTCCCTGAGTGCTGGGAGTGTGTGCTTCTTGAGAGCCAGGGTTCTGTAGCTGGTGTGTGCTGGGTGCTGAGTGGGTAAGTGAATGACTGACTGACTGAATGAATGATAGCAGGATTCCGCAGCTGCTCTAGCCAGCCGATAAACCTACAAGAGCGGTTTTGGGGCCCCAACGTTGCAAACACCTCCTCCCACTAAGGATTTGGATGTGCGATGACTCTGTGTCCCTGAGGAACCGGGTTCACCTTGTTGCCCTGGGCAGGAGAAGGACAGACACTGCTGCCGCCATCTGTACTGCGGTAGAGGACAGGCAGCTTGTCGTGCGGTGAAAGGACGCTGCGTCATGCAGCCCTGCGAGAAAGTGACCTGAGAAACAGCAGAACCCTCCGGGGTCGCTGACTCACGGCAGCAGGGAGTGGCGATTCCTGCTTGGGGACGCCTTCCCCTTCCCCCACGGGCTCGTCCACACCTGCGCTCCGCCTCCGCGCTGTAATTACCCCTGCGCCAGGACTTCCGGTGGTGCGAGTGTGGACCTCGCAGGGCCCACACGGGGCTCGCCTGGAGGTGTGGGCCGGGCCGTGCACCTCTCCAGCCGGCCGCAGCTCAGTCCTCGGCCTTCCTGTTGGCCTGTGACCATTGCAGGGTAAGACTGGGCCTCAAACCTGGGGCCCTCATACTGAGCTTCATCCCCAGCCCTTTTTCATTTTGTTTTATTTTATTATTTTTAAGACAAGGTCTTAGTAAGTCACTAAGTTGCCCACACTGGGCTCAAACTTGCAATCCTTCTGCCTCAGCCTCTCAGCATGCTGAAATTATTGGCGTATGCTACCACACTTGACTTAGGCTGCCTGCTTTTAGAATTCATGCCATTGCACTGGCCCAGCTGGAAAGGCCAGGATAACCTTCCCATTTCAAGGTTGTCCTGGTCACTTTCCTTATTGCTGGGAGAAAATACCTGATACCTGAAACTTTATTTTGTGTTTTGTTGTTTCGTCTTTTTTTGGGACAGAGTCTCACTATGCCGTTCAGGCTGGCTGTGGCTTACTTTGTAGCCCAGGCTGGTCTCAAACTTGTGATGATCCTCCGGCCTCAGCCTCCCGAGTGCTGGGATTACAGGAGTGCGCCACCATGCCCAGCTCAATATCTACAATTTTAAGAAGAGATTTCCTCTTGGTTTTGTTTTGTTTGTTTGCTGTTGCTGTTGTTGTTGGTTTGGTTTGGTTTTTTGAGATCAGGTCTCACTATGTAATCGGGCTGGCCTAGAACTCATGACAATCCTCCTGCCTCAGCCTCACAGATGCTGGCATTACAGGTGTGTGCCACCATGCCCGGCTGGAAAGGCTTATTTTAGCTCATAGTTGAGGAATTTCAGTCTAAAGGTTTAAACAGAAACAGCTGGGACAGAAGGGCCTGTGTGGAGAAAAGCTGCTCTAGGTGTGGGGGACAGGAAGCAGAGGGAGAAGGGAACAGCACTGAGGAAACCCTACCCTTCCAGGCTGCTCCCCAGCGAGCTGTCTGCCCCACCAGGCCCTCTCTGAGCAGGGAGTCAGCTGTGGCCCCCACAGTCCAATCCTCCTCCACAAACCCGCCTATGAGTGCATAAGAATTTGGATGACATCCTCCATCTAAACCCTCCTGTCCTTAATCACACCTCAAAGTCCCTTTTGCTGAGTAAGGTAGCACCTTCCTGCGCGTCTGGGACGTGTCGAGGGGCCATTGTCCTAGCATAGCCCTATCTCGCCTGTCCCAAGTGTGTTTGCTGCCTGTGGGCGTCCGCTCCCTGCTCCACACGGCCCTGCTGTCATCATAGCAAAGCATGTTATGTTGCAGTCTCTGCCACCTGCCAGGCTCTGTGGTGAAGACCTGATGTCTCTTAATTTATTTCTTCTCCACGAGAACCCTAGGAAACACCCGCTCTTTCAGTGTGAAGCACACGCAGATTTGGAGGGGAGCTTGGCAGCAGGGGAGGAAGCTGACAGGTCGTCACCCATCGCGTCCCCACCGTGCACCCCGGATGAGACAGGGATTCTCCTTGACCTCTGGGGTCCACCCGCCCCGAGCTGAGAACCGCAGGAGAACCCCACCTCTCCTGCTCACTCCATGCCCCTCAGAAGGGCCTGTCACGCCAAGGAGGCAGGGTCCCCCCAGTGCTGCACCCGGTCTCCCTGCCCTGGCCTCAGTTGCTAGACTCCTTGCAGTCCTTTCGGCAGAGCCACCAGGATGCCGTATTTGCTGGGGCAGCAGGAAGTCCCCAGCCCTGCAGAGGTCACAGTTGAACCCTTTCATGCCCTTGGCTCCGGAAGCTCATGGAAACACAAAAGCGACATCCACGTCGTGTCTCAGAGCCATGGCATCGGCTGGGGAGGTGTGGCAGGGAACGCAGTGCCAAATCGGCGCCATGCATGCCCGGTCTCCCGAGGCTGGCATGGGGGGGCACACGGTGGCAGCTCCCTGTACCTTGGGTTTTTTGCGTGTTAAGGGCAGAGAACACTCACCCTGTCTTTTGGAGAGGGGATCAGTAATCAGGGGGACACTGTCGCTGGCCACTGACCCAGGCACCTATTCAAGGAACAGGAGAAAACACGGTGTACCAGCGAGGCTGTGTTCTAGGTGCGGGACACCAAACACACTTGGAAATAAAGGATTCTTTCTAGTGACTCTGGGAAGCAGGAACCTTCACCAGGACAACGGGGTCAGGGAGGGAAAGAGGCCCGGACCCGCCCAGTCTCTGTGGCCTGTCGTGGTCTGTTTTCCCTGCTGTGCCCTGAGGGGCGAGAAGCCGCCCAACTACATTTCCCACACTCCAGTTAGATGCTGCGCTGGGAGGCCCTGGGGGATGGGCGAGGGAGGGAAGCAGGGTTCTCTGCTTCCAGGGTGACTTCTAAAGCCACCAGGGCAGCGGGAGCCCCTGGGCAGGTGCTCAGAGGTGGCAGCCGCAGTGCCGGCCCCTTGCTTGTGTCCCCGTGGCCCGTGGCCCGTGTCCGCCACTCCCCAGCTGCTGTGCGCCATGGGTTCCGGGGTGCGAAGCAGCTCCCTCTCACTCCTCTTCCCCCCGGGACCCTTGCAACCAACTCCCTGCAGCCAGCAGCTTCCCTGTAGGGTACTGAGGCTGGGTCCTGGTGTCCTGGCTGGACATGAATGGACACGGAAGCCAATAAATGAGCTGATAGACATAAAAATGCTTGCTTTTTATTACAGCAAGGGTCAAAGCAGAAAGGAAGCCCCCAGCCCAAAGGCTCAGTGATGTCCCCCTCAGGGGGAATCCAACATCCGCCACCCAGACCGTCCGTCATCCCCACTGGAGCCCGAGTCAGCTTCCAAGCCCAGGATGCAGAGCCCGGCCATGCCCCTGCTGCCGCCGGCACCCCAGCCCTGTCCACTTCACTTGGCTACCAGGGGCTATTTTCTCACCCTGGCTACTTTCTCAACCCACCTTCCTTACTTCCCATCCGTTCTGCTTTGCTTGGTCTTATCCACAGCGTCAGACTGCTTTCAAAACCGACGCATACCTGGAAACAGGATCGCAGATGTGGACCCAATGCCCTCTTTTAACCGCAGATGCCACCTAGACATGAGAATGTCCGCTAGGCAGCCCTGCTGATGAGACACAGAACTCCAGTGCGGCTTCCCGGAACCCGGAAATCTCCCACACTCGGACTGGAAGCACTGTTGCCTGGGGAGGGGACGGCAGGGGAGGGGAGGGGCTTGGAGAGGGGACCATGGTTTTAGCAGACTGTCAAAGAAACATGGGATCCAGAAGAAACTAACTTCTCCAGGCGGAACACTACATCATTGTGTCCACGGGGAGGGCAGGGAGAGACGCCTGTTTCTGTTTACCTCGGCTATTTAGGTTGTAGGCATTTATGTTTATCTTCGTGGGATCCCCCCCCCCGCCTTCAGTTCATTTTGTTTTGAGAGAGGGTCTCACTATGTAGCCCAGGCTGACCTGGGGTGATCCTCCTGCCTCAGCCTCCCGAGAGCTAGGGTTACAGGCGTGTGCCATCCCTGAGCCCCCTCCCCATCCCAAGCTCTTTCCTTCAGGAACACACTTCCTGCCATCAGGGAGGGGCCTAGGAATGGAGGAGGGTGACTCCCAACCCTTGCCACACACAAACCACCCCCCCACCGCCTGACCCTGTGCACGTGCCTGTAGTCTCAGTTATGCAGGAGGCTGAGGCAGGAGAACTGATAGAACATGGGAGTTTGAGGCCAGCCTAAACAATGGAGTGAGGCCCTGTCTCATGAAAACAAAACCAAACCCACCTGCTTTTCACACTCCTCATGTGGAAGGATTCTGCCTCCCAGACACGGGGTCCTGCCCCCGCTTCTCCAGGGGGATGAGACCCGCCCAGCTGCACACCCAGCCCAGCCACCGGCCTCCGCCCAGGACAGGAAGTGAGTGAGATCTGTCCCTGCAGGGGGCAGCAGCTAGGACGGGCCAGGCGCCAACTGGAGGAGAGCTGGGCTGGTGAGCACAAAGCTTGGGACCTGGTGTGCTGGCGACCAGGAGGGTGCTGGAGCGGGGCGTGGGGAGCAAGCCCTGGGGAGGGGCCAGGACCGAGGTGGGGGCTTGGACCCTGGAGTTGCGGATGGGTTTGCCGCTCACTCGCTGCACACCTCAAATTAGCTGCTGTGTGTCTCTGGCCTGTTTCTCCATCTGAAACCTGGAAACACGCACTGCGCTCCTTGTGCAGAGACTTCTGGCCAATCACTGTGCTGGAGCAGTCAGCACCAGCTATGTAAGCTGGGGGGTCCACAGAGAGCAATGAAGTGGTGTGGTATGGGTGGAGAGTGAGGGGACCCTCGTGGCCTCACTGAGACAGTGACAGAAGGGGACCAAACGAGGGAAGGTACTCCAGAAGCACATTCCAGCAGAGGCAAAGCAAGTGCAAAGGCCCTGAACTCAGAACACACTTGATAGATTAAAAGTAATACTAAGGAGGGGGCAGCCTGGCTAGGAGGGATAAAGCAGGGGACACGAAGGCCACGGCGCTGGAGCCCGGCACAGGAGGAGGAAGTCACACTGGGCACTGCGTTCAGCTTCGATCTGAGCGGTGAACCCGGGGAGCTCAGCGGGGCTTCCTCAGAGCCCACCTGGCGCTGGGGTGGGACTGCACCCTGAATGTCCCCTCACTGCCCAGGAACCCTGGCCAGGCCCTGCAGGAGACCGCAACAGGTCAGGCGTAAAAGGGAGGCACCTGGCCTACCTGCGGAACTCCAAAGGAGTGTCAAAAATCTGTCATTAAGCAAAAATTTTTCCCTGCAATCTATTTAAAATCATAAATATTTTGAAGATAACAAGAGGCATCAAGGGAGCCATTATTGATTCTCTTTTACCTTGTTTTGAAGTCATGTACCATGTTCATTGTTTTGTTGTGATTGACTCTACTCTTTTATTTTGTTTGGTTATATTCTCTTTAAAATAAAAAAATTATTTAAAAAATAAAATCATAAATATAGCTCAGCAGTACAGCACCTGCCTGGGAAGCACGAGGCCTTGAGTTTGATTCTCAGTACAAAAACAAAAAGAAAAAAGAAAAAAGAAAAAAATCAATATTCATGCCCAAAAAATGCATGAGAAACAAAATGCCAACATTTTATTTATTTATCTGGGGAGTACTGAGATAGGGTCTTGCTGTGTAGTCCAGGCAGGCTTTGAACTCACCATGTAGCTTCAAATTCATGGTGATCCCCCTGCCTCAGCCTCCCAAGTGCTAAGATTACAGGCCAGCAGCACCATACCCAGCCACTAGATAAAACTTTATTTACAAAACAGGCAGCTGGTCCACAACCAGTTCGCTTACTTGGTTCTTAAAATACTGCCTTAAACCAGGTTCAGGGGCACACACCTGTAATGCCAGCTCCTTGGGAGGCTGAGGCAGGAGGATTTCAAATTCCAGGCCAGCCAGGGCACCTCAGTAAGTGAAAAGGACTGAAGATGTGACACAGTGGTAGAGCACTTGCTAGCATGTGTGAGGTCCTGGGTTCAATCCTAAAAAAAAAAAAAAATGCCTTAAAATAATATGTACCTGAAATGGATGCAACTTGAGACCATACTCGTAAGTGAAATAAATCAGACATGCACGTGTGAACATCAGATTGTCTCACTAGTGTGAGAGGCTGAAAGAAACAACATATGCATATGTATATATATATATATGTATATATATATGCACGAGAAGCAATGTACATACCATTATTACCTCCTAATTATTGTATTTTGAAATTTCTCACTTTTTTTTTTGCAGCACCGGAGATTGAACTCATGACCTCGTGCTTGCCAGGCAGGCGCTTGGGCCACTGAGCTAGATCCCCAGCCCTTGTCTTTTTGAGACAGGGTCTCGCTGTGCCGTTCAGGCTGGCTTTGAGCTCGCTTTGTAACCCAGGCTGGTCTCGAACTCGCAATGATCCTCCTGTCTCAGCCTCCCAAGCGCTGGGATTACAGGCGTGAGCCACCACACCCAGCTATTTTTTTACCTCTTTAACATAAAATAGACTTTAAAAAATAAATTATTAGAAGAGTAAAATAATAATAATAATATGTACCTGGGCACCTTCTAAAGTGATCACACAGTCAAATGCTTCAATGAACCCTTTAGGGTCCACACTGAGTGCCCCAATGCTCCTCCCTCCTGAGACTCAGAGGCAGCAAGAAGCACAGATTCGGTTCCACGCAAGGCCCATGGCCCTGCTGTGCCCGTCCCGAGATGCGGATTCTAACAAAAGCTGCTTTTTAGAACACTTTTATCCCCAAAATGTGCAGGCAGCTCCGAGGTAAAGCGCGCAAACCTAGGTAAGCAGCATCCGAGCTACCTCGAAGCCGCTGTTGACGATGCCAGCAAACCAGACTTCGGTCCCAGGCTGGAGCCGAGGGCTTCTGAGCTTCCACGGGAGACGGGACGGTTAGGGCTCGGCCAGAGTGGAGGGGACCGAGCCCGAGAGGCTAAGGAGGGGGGCGCGGAGCAGAGGTCTGTGCCCCGGGCGGGCGGGACTCGCTTTGCCAGCGGGACGGAGAGATCCCGCCCTTGGAGGCGCGAGGCCCTGCCCCAGGCCCAGGTAAGAACGCGGGGCCGCCAAGCCCGCGCGGGCGCGTCCGGGTGACTCAGCCCGGCCGGGAAGGGGTGCGAGCGCCGGCTCCCCAGCGTCCCCAGACCTCGGCCTGGTCCGGGCGGGCTCCTGGGCACCAGGCCAGACACCCGCGGTGCGCAGCCGGGCTCGAGGCCGGGACCCCTCCTCTCTGCCTGCCCGGCTCCGCCGGACGCAGCCACCGACCCATCGCAGGGACGTCGGGGTCGTGGGCGCCGGGGGCGACTGCGCTGTGGGTGCCGGGGGGCCCACGCCTGGTCTGGGCCCAGTGGCACCCCAAGACCCGAGAGCGCTGTAAGTAGCGACTTCGAGGACTGAGGGTGGGGGGAGCCCCGAGTTCCCAGCCGGGCCCCGCCCCCTCCACTTTGGCGGCCGCGCGGGACCCGGAGAGGTGGCCAGGTGGCGCCGCCCGCCCCGCGGTGGAGCCCGGACGCGAGTGCGGCCGCCCCGGGCAAGGGTGGCGGAGGCGTTGTCGGCCCACCAGGCCACCCCACCTGAGGGCATCCTTGGGCCCACCTGGCCCACTCGGCAGCCACAGCTCCGCGTCCTCTGCGGTTCTCAGAACCGGGTCGCGAGGTCACCCGAGGGTCTCCGAACCCCCGGAGCTCCAGTCCAGGCGTGGGCGCCCCTCCTCGCCTTCTGCTCGCACCTCCATTCTAGGAGCTCTGCGTCTCCTCGTGGTCCCAAAGTCGGGGCCCCCGCCTTCCCACGCCGTGGGTGGGTGGGGACCAGGGCGCTCAGCGTTACGCATAGCACAGGAGGGCAGGGGAGTCCGGGTCGGGTTTCCCGGAGCCACGACTTCTGCGGGCTGGGTTCTGAGGGTCTCGGAGTCCCAGGCACCGGATTAGGACCCGGATGGAGACGGAGGCTGTGTAGAGGGTACCCCAGGAGCCCCACTGTCCCTTCTTTGGAACGAGATTTGGGGGTGCCGTTGCTCCCACCGCTGGCCCGGGTGGTTTTTTCTCTCTCTCCTCGGACTCTGCAAACTTTTACATAGTTTAGGACAAAGGGAACCGCGGGGCTCGGGCCTGGGGCGGGGACTGGGGGAGCCGGGGCCCCGCTCCGAGCGCGCGGAGGAAACGCGCCGGGCTGGCTTCCTGTGGGGGCGCGGGCCTCGGCGCCCCGCGGACAGACGTGTCCGGCCCGGGGGAGGGGACGTGGGGGCGGGGAGCCGAGGAGGGGCGGGGACAGGGTGGGGGGCGGGAGGGGAGGAGCCGGGGGCCGGGGCGCGGGGAGCGAGGAAGGGGCGCGCGGCGAGTGAGCGGGAGGAGGGGGCGCGGGCGGCACCGGGCTGTGGCGCGCGGCGGGGCGCGCGGCGAGGGAGCCCAGCCGGGTACAGGGCACGAGCCCCCGCCACCCGCTGAGCCCCGTGCCCCGCAGGTCCCGGGCCGATGTCCCAGGTGAGCGGCCAAAGCCCCTCTCGCCACGACGCGCCCCATGGAGCCCCCGGCGCAGCCCCGGAGCCAGGTAGGAGCGGGAAGGAGCGCGAGGGGCGGCTGGTTCGGTCCCTGCCGCCCGAGGAGCGAGGAGACGGCCTGGGAGCGCCGCGGGGTGGGGGCGAAGAGGCTGGGTGCCGGGGACCCGGTCCAGGGATAGTGGAGGGCCGGGTGGGAAGGCCCGGCCAGAACCGAGGCGGCTGCGCCAAGTTGGCTCTGACTCCCCCAGCCCATAGGCGCGCACGCAGCGCACACACACACACACACACACACACACACGTAGCACGCCCACGGCACACGCACGCGTGCACACACAAAGCGGACACACGGACGTAGCACACCACGGCAGACACACCCCGCGGCGTCTGCCTCTGTCCTGGGATGTGTGTCCCCACCATTTCTGCGCAGTGTGTAAATATTTACGGGGGCCTCGGGCTGGCGGGAGTGGGGGTGCCTTGGTCTTCTCCTTCCCTTCCCCCAGCCCAGGGAGGGCCCAGCGCTTCCCGAAGACTTTTGTCTGCCCAGGGCTGCGGCTGGGCGGCCCCTCCCCTCCTTCTGCCCTCTCCTCACTGGCTTTCTGTCCTGCCTGGGCCCCGCTGCCTGGTCCTGCAGACCTGGTAGACAACCCCCTCCCCACTTCGGAACCTAGGCCCCGGGATGTCCATCGGCAGGTCTCTCCTGACCAAGGCAGGCTGCCATCCCACAGGGTCTGTCCTGGGGTCCCGGCCCCTCACTATTCATAGGTCCAGCTTAGGCTTCTGGGGGAAGTCGGGAGCTCTAGGATTTGTGCAGGGGACAGGGATGGAGTGTAGCCCGGGTCACCCAGGCTCTGCCTCCCTCGCACCCCTTTCTCCCCTCTGCCTCTACCTCACTCCCTGCCCCATCTCAGCCTCCAAGTCTGGCTGGGGAAGTGGTTGGACTCCTGTCTCCCCAAGATGGACCCCCAGCCTGGACGGTGGAGCCAGAGTCCCCTACACCAGAGTGGGGACAGAGGAAAGCCGCCTGGCTGACGGCCAGCACACAGATGAGACCAGTGTGCCTGCCCCCATCTTCACTCCCTGGGGCTCCCTGCGCCTCCTGAAGCAGCGGCTTGTCCATTATGGGGGGCCTCCAGGCTGCAGGGAGAGCTGGGCAGGGGCTGTGAACCTTCCCCTTCCTTGGCCCGTCTCCCTCCCTTCCCGCCTCCTTCCTCTCTCCCACCCATGCTTTTTCCTCCTTTATCCACTTTCTGTGTCCACTGCCTCCTCCTCCAAGACCCACCCCCTCTGACCCATGCCCAGTTCAGTGTGCTCCAGGCAGGGCCACTTCCTGGGCAGTACCCTGAGGCCCCCAGTACCCGAGCGTGCCCCCTCCCCAGGGCAGCCCAGGCCAGACAATGTGGCTTTCATAACACAGGCCTCTTTCTGCCTTCCTGCCGTGGCCTTGGGAGACGGAGGCTGCTGCCCAGGAAGCCCAAACCACAGGCAGCCCAGCCAAAACCCCGCGGACGCCTGAAGCTGAGACCAAGCCCCCACGCTCCTGCGGGCCGAGACAGGACAGCAGGGCCAGGGGCTCTTCCTTAGCCACCCAAGATGTGGAGGGGACACAGGGGACTCAGAGCAGCCCTGGCTGGGGCAGGTGGCCAAGCCCACACCCTTGGCTCCCCCAGTGGCCGCCTCCTTACCCGTCCCCAGAGCCCCAGAGCCTGGCTCCCAACCCCGCATGTAGTCTTCTGCCCAGCGCTTGGCGTCACATTCCTGCACCAGGTTCTAAATCGAATTTCCTGGGGATCAGAGCCTTCGGACCTAAAATAAAACCAAGGAGACCCCGCCTAGCAGAGAGCTCAGCTTGGCGGCCTAGGATCACGTGGACATCAAAAGAGCCCACTGCCTCCAGCCTCCTTGGGGCCTGAGGCCAGAGGTCAGCCCTAAGCTTCAGCCCTCTCTGTCTCTCTCCTGACCGGAGGCACCCGAACTCCAGGACTCGGCACTCACCCAGACCTGCACTGAGCACCCTCCCGCGTGCGGCAAATTCAGCTGCCTCAGTGGAGGGAAAGGGCA